>JANHGN010025611.1:0-21277 GCA_024605025.1 Megaceryle maxima | reverse complement strand
GCAGAGTAAAAGGGGAGAATCAGTTCTCTTGATCTGCTGGCAACACTCCTCTTGATGCATCCTAGGACACAGTTGGCCTTTTGAGCCGCATGGCTCAGAGCTGCTTATGCCCTGCTGTGTTCTCTCTCCAACTGACATAAGGGTGGTTAAAGTCCCCCATGAGGACTATGGCTTATGAATAAGCAGCAACTCCTATCTGTCTGTCAAGGGCCTCATCCACTTGGTCCTCCTGGCCAGGTGGTCCGTAGCAGAGCCCCACTGTAATGTCTCCTTCCCCTTCTTTTACCCTGGCCCATAGGCACTCAGTCTTTTCCCCATCACTCACCAGGTGCAGCTCCATACATTCTAGCCGTTCATTGACACAGAGGGGCAACACTCACTCCTCATTGCCCCAGATTGTCCAATTTTTTCCCCCAAAATGTAACTACTTACTGATCAAATGCGTCTTGTTGAGAAGCAGCAACTGTGGTGGGCATGGACAATATTTCTGTGTTTGGCCAAAATGCTTTGATCCCAGTGATGGCTTCAGAATAGTCGTCACACACAACAGCACTGAAGTTGAGCCTTTTCAACTGTTTGCAGGTTTTCTTTCTTTCCTGTCTTTCTCTCTCTTCTCTTCTCTCATTCTCTTTTATTTTCTTTCCTTTTTCCTTTGGTCCATCTCAAAAAATTAAGAGTTTCTTTATTCTGGTTCCCAGCTGCTCTCTTAAAATGGACAGTACACTTTTTTTTTTTTAACTGAAAATACATTTTTAAGTTTAATATTTCCAAAACAAGATCCTTCCCAGCTGCCCAGCTTGAGCCAAAGCAGATCATCTCAGGGAATTATATTGTTGAGGAGACAAGGACTGATGACATGAGTCAGACTGCAGAACTGCCTTAGAAGAGCAAACATTGGTTCAAACCATCTTCAAATGCATAAATGCATTTGGCACCAATGTCATTGCCTTTCCTGTTCATCACCTTGGCCCTGCTGTATTTTATGAATTCTCCTTCCCTGTTACAGGTTGTACCTCACTGAAAAATGAGGGTGGGAAGAAGACCTGAGAAGTCACCAAGAACTTCGAAGTTTCACCAGCATTTCAAATTTCATGAAAAAAAACCAAAAAAATTAGAAAACAGTTAATTAGCGTAACAACAGATTTGGATAGGGACCCAGGGTTTGGTTGTCTTACTCTTTGATGTTGGATCAGTGTATTCTGGGTTCTTGAGACCATTTCTGTACAATCACTGCCTGTCTCACTTCCCTCTGCTCTGTAGCTGCCAATAAAATCCTGTTCCAAACCTACATGCAGTTCATCCTTGTGATCCACACTGCTCAGAGAACCTGCTCAAACACCACCCTGCACATGGTATCTCCATCCTAATATATCATGAGATGACAGAAAAAAAGAGGATGGATTTCCACCACAGCTTCATAAAATAACCTTGAATTTGCAGCAAGCAGGCTGAAGAGCTGCCACCCCATTCAGCTGAAAGACGAATACATTGGGCCTTTTGGATCTCTTAAGACAGAATTAACTTACATCAGCTTCTTCCTCGCTGCTTAGAAAAAAAGGGGACATCTAGATTTGCCTCTTTTGCAGAAACCTCACACAACACAGCAGCTGTAGAAATGCTGGTTTCCATCCTAACCCAGTGCTGAAACCTGCCCACATGTGGAGGAGGTGTTTCTCAAACACACCAGAAAATACACAGCTGGCAACAGGGAGAGAGCAATTTTAAGGCCCAGGGATAGAGATAAGTTCAAATAATCTGATGTGATCTGAAGAATGAAGTTGCAGTCAAAAAGTCTGGCCTGACACAGGACAGATTCATTGGGAGCTTGCTGCAGAAATTAAGGTGGTTGCACAGATGTCTTTGCTTTTAAGACAAGGAGGCACCTGCTGTTGATTGTGGAGCCTGAATCTTTGGAAATTCTGCATCGGGGGGGTGGGGTGGGAACAAAACCAAAACAACACAACCACAAAAATCAGTCCCTCCACTTCTTAAAAAACCAGCAACAAACCCCCCAACATTAATAATTAAAGCTAAATCATCAACCTGGTCATAGCATCCAAACCTGAAATTGGTAGGCATTTGGTGGAGAGAGGGAAAGGACAGCCTCATCTGTCCCCCATCCCACCCAAGCTGCAAAAGAAGACATTGATAGACTGGAAAATAGGTGATAGCAGCAGCCACCAGCAGACTCATGATACCACAGGAGAGCAAGAAGTGGTAACAGCACTGGATTTCCATAGTTCACATGTTTGCAGGTGCTGGAACTTGGTCCAAACCCTTGTACAGCACAAGAAATCTCTCCTCAATCCCTTAAAAATGCAGTGAAGATTAAGCTTGCTTTTTAAGCTGACAACCATCCAGGAGCTTTCCCCAGCAACAGCAGCTGCAGTAACTCTAATTTCACTTCCCCATATTTCCCAACTCAAAAAAAAAAAAAAAAAAAAAAAAAAAAAAAAAAAAAAAAAAACACCCCACAAACCCACAAAACAAAAAGAGCTTGCTGTCCTGAACCCTACCCATGCTGAAAACATTAAAAGTCACAACGCTCTCTGTCAGCCTCACTGAGTCCCTGCAAGTCACTGATTTCCACTGGTCTCTTCAATGAAAGCAAATTGTCTCCCAGAGGCAAGTACCACAGGTGGCTGTCAGACTTCTTCCAAAATTAAGGGCAGGATTAGTTGCTAGAGCAGTTGGTATCTTCTAGTACACCCTCATCAGACAAACATTTTACAACAGTTTCAAAACATTTTTGTATACCTGTATTTGCACTGGCTTCTTATTTTCTGGCCTTAAATGTATTGCTTAATAAATAAATAAAACCAGAATGATCAGTATATGGGGAATTTTGATCTTTTGTGACTAACACCTGTAACCTGTTTGTTCAGACTCCCAAAGCCATCACATGATCACGATCAAGCACAGCTCTAAGAGTAACAATACAAGAGTACAGAGTGGTTAGTATATTCCAGTATGTCTCATTCTGTGCTTTTTTTCTTTAATATTGGTGACATTTGTCTTTTTCTGGAGTAACAAATACCAAAAATTCACTGTTTCTATGAGGTTTTGGACATGCTGTAATGTATTTACAGTTTGGAGTCAAAATTGGGTTTGGTAGTGAAAACTCCTTAAGCTGCTGCTAAGAAATTTACTGAAGTGTAGCAAAGTTATGCTGCTCCAGAAATGCAACTCCTGTACTTTCTTCTTCTATAAACATTCCTTATCATGGTTAACCATGAGAGAGTAATCCAGAAGCAAAGCTAAAAGTGGATTTTCACATACCAAACCAAAACATTACTACTGAAAAAGTTTCAGACTGTTCCCAGACCAGCACCAGCAGCTCAACTCTGCCAGTAACAGTACTGTAAATTCTGGCAGTCAGCTGCAGTGGCCATTCCTACCTTTTTCAAACACAATTTAATTGGAATTCCAAGACACTGAACTAATGATGCCAGATAGCCATGCTGAGTCCTAATAAGAGTGCTTTGAAAGCAACAAGAGACAGCAGTTTTGAGAAACTTGTGCAGGAGTTTCCTAAGCGTACACCTACTCCCTCAGCATGGCAAGCTCTAAAGGAAGCCATATAAAAGGAAAAATGTTATTGGTATCAGGATGTGCAGACACTCAGTATTAAGAGAGACAAATCACATAATGCTCTAACAAACAACTAAATATTCAAGGATTAATGTATTTTCTTACTGTACTACTAGCTGCTGGCACACAGATCCATTATCTGTTATCAGTTCATTCAGTTTTAATTCAAGGTGAACTTTTCCCTGAAAAAAAAAATCAAGAGAGAAACACAAATAATTTTAAAAGCTCTTATTTTAAAAGTAGTGATTAGAAAAATAGTAGTTTACACTTAGAAGCTATTTAAGGTAATTCCAACATACCCACTTCAAGCAAGTATCTATTCTAAAGCATGTATCCTCCAAGTAGAGTATGATAAACACATCTGAACTTTGATAAAGGAATATGCTCAACAGCAGACAGCACATAAACTCATTAAATCTCCACAGATTTAACACACAAACACACACAAAATATTTCTTCGAGCATGAGGAAGTACCAACAGCAAAAGTCCCTCTCAGCTTTTTCATCCTAAGCACGGGATGAACAGGGAATTTATGAGCATTTCAGGAGAAAGTTATCAAGTGACCTTGGACTCTGAAGGCAGTTAGGTATATTCAGAAAACAAGAAAAGTATGCAGTAGCCATAACCAGCAACATTTAATAGCCAGCTGTGAAATTCTGTTCATCCCAAAAGACTGAAGATCATTTAGAAATTTATTACGCATTCCAGTGCAGCTTTCAACTACCTCATGAAGTCTGCTGATGAATCCATGCAACAGTAAACACAACCAAAGGAGAGGAAAAGGTGGAAATAATTGCTAAACCTGCCTTGCTCCTCCTCCATTGCTGATACAGTAGGATTTATTAAGGAAAAAAAAAAAAAAATCAATAAAGATGGCCCAGTATGGATTAACTTCAAAATTCAGCAAGGCTCAGCCTACTCTACCCTCTCAATAAAAAGCTCCAAAAACTCTGCTGAGATGACCAGTTTGGTTCTATAATCTTGCTCCAAATGGTAGGGTTTGGAAGGGACTTATGGAGATCATCTAGTTCAACCTCCCTTTAAAGCAGATTCACCTAGAGCATGTTGCCCAGGATCATGTCCAGGCAGAGTTTGAAAGTCTCCAGAGAAGGAGACTCCACAACCTCTCTGGGCAGCCTGTTCCAGCACTCTGTCACCTGCACAGTAAATAACTTATTCCTTATGTTCTGACAGAGCTTCCTTTGTGTGTTTGTTCCCATTGCTCCCTGCTCTATCATGGGGCTTCACTGAAAAGAGACTGGTCCCATTCTCTTGATACCCACCCTTTAGGTACTGATAAGCATTGTTCAGATCCGCCTCCTCGGGCTTCTCCAGGCTAAACAGCCCCAGGTCTCTCGGCCTTTCCTCACAGGAGCAATGCTCCAGTCCCCTAATTGTCTTCACAGCTCTCTGCTGGACTATCTCTAGTAGTTCCTTGTCTTTCTTGAACCAGGGAGTCCAGAACTGAACACAATACTACAGATGTTACCTCACCTGGACAGAGTAGTGAGGGAGGAAAGTCTTCCTTGGCCTGCTGGTCACAATATTCTTAATGCATCCCAAGACACCGTAGGCCTTCTCGGCCACAAGTGCGTTTTGCTGGTTCACAGTTAATTTGTCCACCAGGACTTCCAGGTCCCTCTCTCTGGAGCTGGTTTGCAGCATGTCAAACCCTAACCTGTACTGGTGCATGGGGTTATTCCTCCCTAAGTGTAGGACCCTACACTTGCCCTTGTTGAACTTCATTGGGTTCCTCTCCACCCAAATTACTAGCTGGATGTCAAGGTCCCACCCTCTAATGCATCAGCCACTCCTCTAGGTTTTGTATGACCATCAAACTTGCTGAGGATACACTCTATCCCATGATTCAGGGGACAGATATAATTCCAAGTGAGCTTCAGCCTTCCTCACTGCATCCCTGCTTACTCTGACAACATTCCTATGTTCTCCCCAAGTCCCTTTTTCCACATGCTATAATCTTCCTTCTTCCAGATGAGTTTTTTTCAGAAGCTCCTTGCTAATCCATGCAGTTCTCCTGCCTCCTTTGTTTTGACTTCTTACTCATGAGGATGCACCAATCTTGAGCTTGGAGGAAGACCATCAACATCAGTAGAAACATCTACTTCCCTGAACAATACTCCCTGCTATTCCTTTCAATGGTCGGCTATTTGTGCTGGCTTTCAGATCTAGGACAACCAAACACTGAGAGTCTTTCCTCTAAACCATGTTCTCCTTGCTATTCTTAGAATGTTAAATGGAACATCTGATGACCCTGGTCTGTCCACAATTATGAAGGGAAGTGTAAGAGCCTGACTATTGTTGTCCCAAAGCTGTGTGGTGATAAGATCTGAGCAGAGAAGGAGCAAGGCCTGCGTGGAGGGAGGAAGTGTTAATGGCTCTCAAAGGCTCTGTTCTCCTTTGGCTCCTAGCAGATAGGTTAACAATAGGAAGAGGTAAGTTCTGCATAGGTGGGATGGAGTTAATTTCTTCTGCTAACCATGTTGACTGCACCCAGGGGGGGTGACAGCGGGCACATGCAAATTGGCACCACCTCTCTACACTTCCTATGGAAATATTTGGGATGCCACCCATATCCCAAGCACATAAAGGGGCAGAACAATGTTGATCTGGGTGCACCCACCACAGAACTGGAGATCTGCACTGATCCTACCAGACATTGCTGGATCCAAGGGTGGTGGTATCTATCTTTCTCTCTCTCTTCCCTTATCTCTTCCTCTCTCTACTCACTTTTCCTTTCTTCTCCTTGACACTTAGTTGCGCCTTAAAGGAAGTGATAACGATTCACCTCTCTTACTGTCCAGAGTGAGACAGGAAAGGACATGGAAAGTAATTTTAAAGCATGGCAAGAGAAACAAACTATAATTTGAACTACAGGTTTGCTGTAGTGGATGGAAGTAAAACTCTCAGCTGACCTTGTACACATTTCTTATGTTTTGACATAAAATTCAAACGTTTTTATTGTAAATCCCCTGGGGTGCAGGCTGTGTTTCTCTCTCTACACCACATGAGAAAAGTGAAGTTTCTTTTATAAGTAAGTTTTAAAAGTAACTCTTTGGGAATGTCTGCCAAGTGTTTTACAAATTATTACTACATAAATTGTAACACAGGTACATTAAGAAAATATTTGTCAAGCAGAGAAACGCAATTACAAAAAATAGATTTACAGGATAAAAACCAGGATACCAAGAAGCATACCAATAGCCTTGCAGGACAGAGTTTCAGAATGACAAATGAAAAGACAACACTAGTAGTATATCTTGGAATAGCTGACTTAACTAGTTTTAGTAGGCAGACCCTGTGAATAACTAAAACATCTTCCTTTTGCTTAAAAAAAAAACCCAAAAAACCCCAAAACACAAAACACAAACACAAATCACATGTTCTACACTCATCAGTAGGAGTAAAATAACAAGTTTACTACTCCTGAGAACCATCTGTAGATGCAGTTTTTTTCAAAACACAGCACCAGGATGGCTACTGGGACATGGCTGTAAGCAAATCCTTCCCTTACAAATACGGAGAGTTTAGGGCATATTTTTGTTACTTTGGTTTTTTTTGAGAGTAGCACAATCGTTTCCTAAAGCTGCTGATCTACAGACCTAGATCAGAACTTCTGACATCATAGGCAACCATGTTTTAAATGTGGTTGTACAGATTTATTTTATTCAAATCCTAAAGAAAAATCAGACCTTCTTAAATGGCTGATAAATAAGCAGCACACTTTACGTGATCACTCTTTTTATCTGTGGATCTCAGGGTTGTTGAAAATAGTAGCTACCTGCCTTTGAAGTTAAAATGGCTTAGCAGTCAGTTTGAAGATACTGACTAGAGGAAGATGGAGCTGTTGATCATGTGGCCAAGAGTCACACAATAACAAAGAAGCCAAAACCAAATCACCAACCTAGACTTCAGAAGTTTCACACTGAAAGAGGGTAAATTTAGATTAGATACTAGAGAGAAGTTCCCTATTGTGTGGGTGGTGAGACACTGGAACAGACTGCCCAGAGGAGTTGTGGATGTCCCTTTCCTGGAAGTGTTCAAGGCCAAGCTGGATGGGGGTTTGAGCAACCTGATCTAGTGGAAAGTGTCCCTGTCCATGGCAGAGGGGCTGGAACTAGATGATCTTTAAGGTCCCTTCCAACACAAACCATTTTATTATTCTAATTACAAAACCAATTTAGTTCTATGGTTTTGTTTTTAGAACTACTACTGCATTTTAACACTTTAAGATATTCCCCCCCCATCTTGATATTTTAGTGATTTCCACATTATTAAATATTACAAGTATCTATGAGAAATACAAGTTTTCTAAAGCTCTTAAGTGGAAACTGTGCTAGTAACTGTATTTTAAATATTTACACCAATATGTGCTCATATTCTGTGCACACATTCCATGTTCAGAACCACAATACTCTTCCAAGTTTATCACAAAGTAGCTTTTGATAGCGTTAGTTTTCTTCCTAACAACTTCTCTCCTTTAAATTAAGGGGAAGATGCACTCTTTCATCTGAAGGGTAGTAGACACTTGGGAAAGTTATTGAGGGTGGGGAGTTCAGAGTTATTTTCCAGTTCTTCCCTCAACATCAGAAAGAAACTCCAGATTACAGTATTTCTTTAGAACTCTCTGTCCTTTTCCCTTCACTTCCCCCAGCTCAATGGAACAAATACCACAACTAAACTACTGAATCTGTAAGTATAAGGAAGATCATCTCTATGCTATATATACTATATCAACATCTAAGTAGAAGAAAAAAAAATCCTAAGCCAAAAGCAGAGAAAACAAAAGAAAAAAATTTAAAGCATCTAAAATAACCCAGGTTATCCACTCAAGAACATCTTTGGTAAACCAAAGTCTTTGTGACACAGGGCTCTAAAATACTCCACAAATTTATATAACCCCACATTTAGTACCACCTGAATTGTTAAGTCTGTGTGTTTACAGCAAAAACCTCTCTACGTAGTAGATACAGAACCTATCAGCTTCCATCAGCTTTTTTCCAGCTTTCCCATTCTAAATTAGAGCAAACATATATCACATTTCTGAAATTCTCATCTTGCTATCACTGAGCTCCAAGCTCCATGTCACTGCTGACAGTTCCACAGTACTAGGATTAGTTGCTCAGCTCAGGTAACCCTGCAAGATTTACATTACCCAGAGCTTTCTTCTTTCTTGCAGTTACAGATCTGAGCCACTAGGAATCTACAAAGTGGCTTAAGGCTCCATCTCCATTTTTTCCAAATTTACACATTCTACACGAACACTAGAGGTATCTATTAGGAGTATATTACTTCAATAATTATAAATCCTATCAATTTTAAGAAAGTGAACAGTGAATGATAAAGTTACCTTCAAAAACCTTAGAAGTGTGAGAAAGATCTTAACCTTATCAATGCATTTTGCAAATATAAATCAAATCTCTAGAAAATATTTCTTGCTGTGAATAACATAAAGATCAGGGGCTCATTTAATAGTATGACCTCATTTCAAACCAGCTAAATTGAGATTTAAAAAGAGGAGGTAAAGCAATCCTAAGATTTTTATTAGCATGGTAAGGCTATCTGCATTTTTAGAAAACAAAGATTTTTTTATATGTATATTCTAACAAGCTTGTGCCAGCTGCAGTTAAGTAAAGACTGTTCCACCCAACTTTTCAAATGCTATTACTTATTTGCTTCATATTCCCACATTCATGTATACTTTTCAAGAACTAGTTGATAAAGGATAATGTTTTAAGAGAATTAGATGAATATCCATTTATAATATTGTAAATAGCAGCAAAACAACAGAAAAAAACCCCAGACCAAACAAAACAGCTAAGATCAAAACAGAGCAGATGTTTTCTAAAACATCCAAGTAATTTTTATAGACTTTCAAAGGCTGGAGAGAGGCCACTCTCCTCCTCCTATACACATTGGAAAGGAAATATCCATCACCCTCCTTTCACCATAAACTTGTATTAACTCAAGCACATAGTGCTTTTACTCTGATGAACTTTTAATCACCTCCACTTTAGATTTCCTGTATGTACAGATCTGTGGAACCAGAACAGAAAGTGACTTGCTCTGCAGCTTCTGCATTTGGAGGGAACGGTGACCTAGAGAAGTCCTAAATTTATTACGAGGCAGTTCTAGGTAATGACTGGTCTGGTTTTCTCACCTCTGCAATTTGGTTTTATTTTCTAGAAATCAGCAAGTTTAATTCTTAGCAATTCCACAAAAGACAAATGTTACATTTAATATAAGCCTTTCTAGAAACAGTGTTATTAAACTCAATTGTCTTCCAGTGATACTTTCATTTGTCCTACCAAGGCAGAGCTGACAATTTCCCCATACAGACCATAAGGATTTATGAACTGTAAAGAAAACAAAATAGAACAAAAAATCTGAGGAGATATGCTGATCAGTAAAGAGAACAGTCAGTGCCAAACCACTTAGGACTTGGTATGGATTTAGTACATCTACAAGCTGTACACCACAATATTCAATACCCACCTCCACCACTAATTACACACTATACAGCCTGCAGAAAGTACAGTTTTCTTAAAACATATTAAGATTTAAAGAAAAAAGCAAAATACCAAACACCCAAAGCCCCCACCAAGCAAATTGCAATGTATCCTGCATGCAGCCAAGGAATACAAAATACTTCTAAGCCATCCTATTGCCTTGCACTCAGCATAAATTCTGGAAAATACTCACATGGAGGGAACTAGAGGGGGAAAAAAAAAAAAAAAAAGTCAACCACATGTATAGTGCTATAAGGAGAGAGCACATCTGAAAAACATTTTTTCCCAAAAAACTGTTATCTAGCTTTATAAATATTTGTTCTCTTTTTTTCTGCACATATACTATGTGCAAGTCTGCTATTTTCAGCTAGGTCCTGCCAATAATCTTGGGAATCTCCTAGGAATGCATTTCAGTACAGTATGGCACATCCAAACCAATGGGATTTCAGCCAGATCTGTCAGAGTGCATTACATGTCTCAGACATACAGAAGTATCAGTAAGAGTTTACATTTCACTGTGAGCTACAAATCCGTGGAAAACTAAAAGCATTTATTTCAAATATATAAGAAATCACTACATTCTATTAATCACAGAATCACAGAATGGTAGGGGCTGGAAGGGACTTCTGGAGATCATCAAGTCCAACCCCCCTGCCAGAGCAGGACAGAACTAGGGCAGATCCCTCAGAAATGCAGGTCTTACAGACAGGTCTTGAAAGGCTCCAGAGAAGGAGACTCCCCAACCTCTCTGGGGAGTCTGTTCCAGGCTCTGTAACCCTGACAGTCAAGAAGTTCTTCCTCACGTTGAGGTGGAACTCCCTGTGCTCCAGCCTGAATCCATTGCCCCGTGCCCTTTCACAGGACACAAGTGAAAAGAGGTTGTCCCTGCCTTCTTGATGCCCAGCCCTCATGTATTTATAGATATTAATTAGATCCCCTCTCAGTCCTCTCCAGACTCATCAGCCCCAGGTGTCTCAGCCTTTCCTCCTAAGGCAGCTGTTCCAGCCCCTTCAGCATCCTCACAGCATCCATTGGACTCTCTCAAATATCTCCCTGTCCCTCTTGAACTGGAGAGCCCAGAACTGGACACAATACTGCAGGTGAGGTCTCACTAGGGCAGAGCAGATGGTGAGAAGAACCTCCCCTGATCTGCTGGACACACTCTTCTTAATGCACCCAGGATACCATTGGCCTTCTTGGCCACAAGGGCACATTGCTGTCCCATGGAAAACTCGTTGTCCATTAGAACTCCAAGGTTCTGCTCCACAGAGCTACTCCCTAGCAGATCACCTCCTAACCTGCACTGGTGCATTTTGTTGTTCCTTACTGCATTTTCATACTTATGTATTATTATGACAAAAACCAATCTTTCATTCATAAATCAACTTATTTTTTTCTGACTGAGAAAAAGAAACATAGCAAGCTTGACAATATTTAAGACAAAAGAGAAATTATATTTCAGCTTATATCTGGAAAGGAATTTCTAGAATATTCAGTGATTAGATGGAAGAATTGGAAACAGAACAAGACAACTTGCAGTCAGACTAGATAATCTGTAAGTCCCTTCCTATTCTATCCTATCCCAACTGAATGAGGACTGATTTACAACAGGTAAGAGAAAGTGGTATTTGGATGTTTTGAAAAAATCTGTCTTCATGGAAAGAATCACATGCCCTTCTATATACCCAATAGTTGCATGCTAAACTTATGGCTCACAGGTGCTTAGTGCTAGAAAATAATATGCCTGTTTTTTTGACAATTCTGTGTATGGTCACCTCTTGTAAAAGTAGACAGGATTCTTCTGACACAAATGAACTTACTACAAAAATACAAACACTGCCAAGTTCAAGATTTTTGCCCTTAGGTAAATCTGAAAAAAAAAACCCTATTAAAAGCTATTAAGTTGTTTATCACAGCAACAAGGCTAAGAGATTCTCAAGAATACTGTTCTCTTTCTCAAATCAAACAGAGAATTGTGGCAATTTTCTCATTTTTATGTATTACTAGAAAATTCTGTCAGAAGAACTTAAACCACAGAGCAAAACTGAACTCTGCACTGCAAGTGATTTGATACAAAATGCACAAAGTATTGTGCATTTGTACACAGAAAGTGCTGTTCAAGTCTTCAAAACTGGAGGTACTTGTGCTGTGCTCATTTATCTTATTTTGATAAATACCAACAATTTATCTTATTTTGATAAGATAAATGAGCACAGCACAAGTACCTCCAGTTTTGAAGACATAAACAATTTCACATCACATAATCAGTCATCATTTCAGATAAAACCAATCCTGATTCAGTAAAGAAAATGATTCAGTAGTTTCCTAAGCTATTCACTTGCCTCAAGTATGTAGCTCCTCTTGCAAAAAGATTTTAGACATCAAAATACTGTCAAGACATTTCCCAAACAGTTGCTTCAAGTCTTCTGCCAGTTTTAAGTATCATAAGGAACAATACAGCCAATTTAGGAATACGAAATACGCACTGTTCTCTTACCAAGCCAAAAGACACAACTGTCTCACAAGAATTAGATGCTAACCTCTACCTCCTAAAACTCAATATAAACTTCTATCATCACATGCATTTATCTATATTTAATTTTTAAAATATAAATGTGCAAGTTAATAATTACCTGAACCTCTGAATTAGAATCAACAGGCTGAAGCAGAAACCAGTTCTCTTTTCCTGTGTAGTTGCACAAATCTTCTTTTTTGATTGACACCTTTCCTGGGGAAGAAGGGCAGAGAGAGAGAAGCATAAATATTGCTTTCACCTGAACAGGATAAACACTTAAATAGCTTCAAATTTTTATTTTTTTTTCTAAAATCTCTTTCAGGTTTTATTTTTTTAAGCTTACGGACACAAGAACATGAAGCGTAAGTAAGGCAGAAAAACAGTTTATATAAAGCCAAATTAAGTTAATTACTATGTGTTATCTTGGGTATCAGTAAAAATAATAAGATTAGGTAAAACAAAGAACACATTTATGGCTGAGAATAACATAATAAACATTTGAGAGAAGAGTAACAGTGTTAAAGAATGTTTAAATAGGAAACTAAAGGTAGATTCCTATTGCTCTTCTGATTGCTATTTGGAAAGCTGCTATTACATCAAACAGTCTGGCATCATAGTGAAAATTATTTCCTTCCTCAACTTCAGTAACGTGAAGCCTTCTTCCACAGCAGACTGTTAGAGCTTTATAGCAACTATAGCCAAATAGCAGCTGCAACACAGTCGTTGTGCAGTGCAAAAAATAAAAATTAAAAATCCACCTCCTGTAATTTTTCATCTAAGCTGCATAATGCATTCTGCAGCAACTTGTAAGTCACAGGCTGCACTAACAGAGAAAGTAAAAATTTCTATAAATAGTTTTAAGAATTACTCCACAATTGCAATTATTATGGAATTACTCCACAATTCATTCTTTAAAGACCTAGAGGTAGTGACAATTATTCAAATACTCCAATGAAACAGAAGTGGAGAATGAAAGAGAAATAGAGTTTAAAAAAAAAAAATGTATTGAGGTTATAATGGTAAGAGTATAAAGCATCCTATCAGCCTAAACCCCAAATATATTTTAATATAATAAAGCAAGGAAACAAACTCCTGCTTTTCAAACTTTAAAGGAACATTTAGTTTAAGAGCACTACACACTGTGTTTTGAAAAATGCATCACTTCAGTAATTGTAACCTTCTAAAGATAGTGATATTGAAAATAAACCCAAATGTTATGCCAGTTGTAGACCATAACCCAGAATTTACCGATACGCAGGTCTTTTTGTAGAACACTTTTATCATAAATGTAGAAGGACAACCACTGGAATGTTCTTGGAATCTCAAAGTAAAACTCCTCCCCAAAATAAGGGCTGAAAAGAAAGACTGAAAGTTAAAAATAGAAAAACATTTTATGCAATTTATACAGAAGACAAACACTAAAATACTAGTTTTACTGCAGCCCCAGACCTTAGCCTTTAGTACTATGCTTATCTATCATCAAATGCATTTACAACCATTTCATTGCAAGAACATACACTAACACTGCAAGTTAAAACTTCATGAGAAAGTCTTATACATATGTTCAAAGAAAAAAAAAAAACAAACCAATCAGAGTGCACACAAAGGAAGCATTGTCTCCTCTGCAACTGCCATTCTATTCTGCTGTCTTTCTATTTTAATCTAGTTGGTTCTCTACCCACCCCAAATGACTTCCTGAGACACCCACAAGTTTTAGGTTTCTCTTTTTTCATTCAGTATGTGATTAAATTATATTAAAACACAATTTATTAATTCAGTCCCTAACTTTTGTGTCAAATTTGATGCTCAAAGATTCAGACTGGGGAGAAGGAGCCATATGCATTAGCAATTATAAAATAGAACAGGGGAAAAAAAGAAGTTAATCTCAAATACACATGTTCTCCTGCATGCTGGAATGGTCACATTTCTCCATCTCTTGAATTCAAATATAACATTTACAGTTCACCCTACTTAACTGCCATTTACAGAGACCTCTACACACAAAGACTCTGGGTTCCTCTGTGTTAGACATACGTCACACTATGTGCTGGTATGTTCATTCAAGGAATTTTTACTTCCATTAAACTTAACAAGTACTTATTGATGCAATCATAGACAGATGTCTGAATGTTGTATTTCAGAAGATTGAATAAAACCACAGGGTTGTGTCACTGCAATTTGTGAATTCTGCAAATCAAGTGCATCCAGAAAAGCAAAAAACAAACAAACAAACAAACCAAAAATAAACAAATTTTTAAAAAAAGGGGGGGAGAAAAATAAAATAAAAAAAACCAAACAACCCCCCCATGCTATTTTAGAACTACTGGATTCTTAAAAACTTCAAATACTTTCAATTACAACTTAGTAACATCATCAGGAGACTAATTTTAGCTTTTGTTTGCTTTCTACAGAAAAGCACTGCAATGACAGTTAAACCAAACCCAGAAACCAAGCTTGGGATTGGTGTTTCCCAGTACAGTACCTTTCTGACACCACATTGCTGCAATACTTTATTAAACTAATACAAATATGCTGATGTTTGGAACAATCAGTTAATAGTATTGCCCACCCAGAAGGGTACTAGGAAGAAGAGGACATCATCCCTACTCCATTCTCTCCAAAATAATTACAAAGAAAGCACCAAATACTTATGGACCAATGGTTCACTAAAGAAGTTAAAAATAAAAGAAGAGCTGATAACTAATTTAAAATGTGAGGAAAAAAAAAAAAACAAACCACAGGTGAAAAATCTGGCACTCTGAATTTCAAGAGCTGATTTTTAGAAACAAGGGCTTTAGCTGCAGGAAGTCATTATGAGGCATTTCACAACTGAAAATGTTCTTTTTGTTCAAACACAGACCTTTTACCATAGACTTCAAATCAGTATTAGACTTTGCACTACACTGAGAAAGAAAGAATTCTCAGTTGAAAAAGTTGCTTGTGTTTCTTCAATCCCCATGTCTTTTAGGGTTTTTTTTTTGTTTCTTTTTCTTCTTTTTTTTCTGCTTGTTTGTTTTTTTTTACTTTTCAAAGCCAACAAAATCAGCTTTGAATTTAAAGGCTGGGTTCTTCTAACCACCACCAAGCCTAAAGGTATATATATTCACAAGCATCACCTTTAGCAGCTGTGCTGCCCCTAAGCAGCCTCAATTTCCTTATTACCCTGGCCACTCATTTTAATTGTATTGACACAATAGCTTAGATCAAAATGATGAAACAAAGGCCTATTTTATACTTAGGTCAATTCTGTGATAAGGCTCCCCTAAAAGCTACACAAATAATAGCTGCACTGGTACAAAGAGATATTATAGCAGAAAGAGTGAAGAGGGGGTGAACTAGCTGGCACTGGTATGAAGGGAAACTGCTACTAGCTCAGCTTCAGGCAGACATCCTAAGACCAGACTATCACGTACAGCATCAACTTCCACATACCACTAAGTGTTAAGTCCCTATTCTTACTGGATCTATGTAACTCTATGCATCCAATTATAATCAGATAATTAGTCTGGGATGGAGACTGTTAGGAGAGACTTCCAAAAACCTATTAGCAGCCTATGACTAAAGAGAGCGACTTCACTACTACAGCCCCCTCCTGCCCACATAATCAGGCACTAACAACCGTTATTTTGACCTCAACATCACATGAAGCCTCAGATTTGGCAAGAACAAGCAGGTCAATAGTATGAGCATAAACAGAAAGTAATGCATTGTTTTATTCATGCTGATAGGTTTTTCCTTATGTAGGTTAACACCACTGTCACATAAATCAGTTATTGATTGTTCTTCAGCAAAGTACGAGGCACACAGAAAAAACTTCAAGTGGAGAATACAGAAGATTAATAAAGAAATTCTTAGGTGGATGCAGAACTGGCAGAAGGGATAAAATAGGTTATACCAATGAGGAATAATTAAAATGACACACTTAACCTGTTGCTCAGGGATTCAGTCAGTTTAGTACTTCCATTTGTCATTTTGATTCAAGAACTTTAGACTGTGACAGATACAAAATTAGAAGACTTGCTAATTCAAAGGAAGACCAGATTGTCATACAGGAACAACCACATTAGAGCAATACAGGAGCTTAAATCTCAATGTGTGACAATACACATTTGCTCTTCCCTTCCTTGTCACATTAAACTGGCAGATCTATGGCAGAAACTGACCAATGCCCCTAAATCTGTCACTTGATAAAAGCTACAGTTATATCAACAAGAGAATTTTTTGCTAGCTCACAAAGTTCAGTTTGGGAAAAAAACAAAACAAAACAAAACAAAACAAAACAAAACAAAACAAAACAAAACAAAACAAAAAAAACAACAACAAAAACAACAACAACAAAAAAAAACAACAAAAAAAAAAACACCACACCACAACTGAATTTCTTTTAGATTAAAACACACACACAAAAAGAGAGAGAGAAAGCAACGCACACATACCACAATTCCTCCCCTCCCCAATTTCTCATATTTGAGGAGGTTCACAGATATTCTTTAAACTTCCCAAGGGAAAATACATTTTGTTTCTTCAGAACCCACAAAAATACCACACTGTGTCAGGAAATATTTCTTGAGTCATTAGTCAAAATACCCTTCTTTCACTTCAGTATTAATTCATGGCTTTTCTAACTTTGAAAAGCTATCTACTTCACATCTGCACTCTAACAATAGTCCCAGTCCTGCCTGGTGGAAGCCCAAACTTATGTCCATACTTAAAAAATACATTTCTTCATTAGTAGTCAAAGATCATTGTAATCAAAGTTGAAGTCAAGTCATTGTAGTTAAAGATCATTTTAATTCTAGTGATAATTATTTCCAGACATTTAACTAGCGGCTATCCATAGGTTATAATTTAGATTATAGCTTGTATCAACTTGCAACTCCAAATACAGTGACAAAAATAGACTGTGAAGTAGATGTGTCTTTTCAGGCAGAAGCATAAGGAGGCTTTAAGTTGAGGTTTTGAAAAAGTAAAAATTCCCTACTTAAATCTGCCATATAAGCAGTATGCTGTTGCTCACCTGGAAACAGCTACAGAGACGACTCAAAGACCAAACATTAACAATAAAACCACAGGAAATGACAAGATTTAGTAAAAGAAAAAAATAAATCAGAAGTTTGAAGAGGCTTTCTGGATTTTATGAGGAAGGGTTAATGTCTCCTCCAGATAACAAACTTTGACTCAGGTATTCTGAACAATACAGCTGCAGTGATGCTTCACTATGGGTCAGCAGTGAGCTTAAGAGTTTGGAGATAAAGTGCCTGCAGCTATGTTATCATGACTTTTGGTTTTGATTGATTTTTAAGGCTCCAAGACAGTAGCAGAATCTAGAGCTAAGTGCTGCTCATGGAGGCAAAGCAATTTATTGTGTGTGAGTACAGGCTATAGTTACCAAAACAAGAATTCCTGCAGAGAATGAGACCTATTCAGAGTGATGTCCCACAGCACACAAAACTCTTATACATGGAAAAGTTCCAGTTCTTTCATTCTAGAAACAGGCTTTACAAGACAAACACTAAAAGCAGAATTCCACCAATACAGATCAACTGCTTGTCAAAAGTAGGAAATGACACGGACAGCAAGGTGTCAAGCAGATTTCTTTCCCTTGAAAACAAACTGGCAAGAAAAAGAATGATATTCTGCCCAAAGCAACAGAAAAAATAAATAGTGAAATAAGTTTTAGCATGCTTCATTTCCAAAACACTGTACTACTCACAAGCCTCAATTTTGTCTTCTTTCAACGACTCTCATTGCTGTAACATTTCTGAGCAGTTGCCACAAGTCAGCTCTCTTTTTAAAGAGGGATAAGCAAAAACACATGCACACTGGTACGTCTTGTTTTATTCTGAGGCAGTCCTGCTTATCATTTCTATTTAAAAATTAAGCTTACCTTAATGATTTTTCAACTACCTGCGTACGAAAAACTTCTTCCTGGTCCAAGTTTATGGTACAGAAAAAGTCTCTCATTTTGTTGGGTACTAAGTGTTTGGCATCATCTGTAAATAAAAACAAACAAACAAACAAACAAAACAAAAAACAAACAACCTGTCAATATTGAGAGGGAGAAATTCACAAAATATTAAAAATATTAGGCGTGTTTTACAGCTTTAATGTGTCCAAAATTTACTCTTCCATTCATGCATTTCCATACTCATTTTCAAATTGTAAGATCCCACAGTGTACAGAAATTGCTACATCCAGCTTCACGTGGAACAAGAGTCGACAGGAAGAGGGACAGCACACTGACTCACGAACACCACTTCCTACAGCACCTGCACTTTCCCTTGAGAGGCCTCATCTTGGGCTTGACCCTCTCTAGCTTGCTAAGTCCAAGAAGCTTGCAGCCTGAGGTGATAAGGCACTAGGTCATAAGACCAAGACATGACCTGGCTCAACTACTGTTCACTTGGTATTTTCTCTACAAGTATTCTGGCTAAAGAAAGCTGATTAATAAGGACGTACCCATCAAATCCTTACCTCATTTTCCACAATGAACAGCTGCTTTTAAGTTGACTGATATATTTTCAAAGGTTCAGCTATGAGCAATGTTTATTTTTTTTCCTAACCATCTGGTGGTCTATTAGAAGGCAAGGGGGGAAATCACCTACTGATGAAACGCAGCATGCATAAGAAGAGGTAGAAAAGAGTTCTCTGATGAGACAGGATGATTGTCAACACAGGAATACAGGAATTTGCTGGGTACTGATTCTAGGCCACTGCAGTTAACACACACTGGACAGCAGGCAGCCCTTTTTGGAAATCACGGAATGACAAGGGCTGGAAGGGACCTCAGGAGATCATCTGGTCCAACCCTCCTGCCAAAGTAGGTTCACCTAGAGAAGATTGCACTGTTACCTCTTGTCCTGTCACTGGGAACCACTGAAAAAAGACTGTTCCCATCCTCCTGACACCCACCCTTTAAGTATTTACAGGCATTGATAAGATCCCCCCTAAGTCTTCCCTTTTGCAGAATAAAAAGACCAAACTCCCTCAGCCTTTCCTCATAAGAGATGTCCTAGCTACATCTTCGTAGCCCTTTGCTGAACTGTAATGGTTACTTATAAGCAGTCACAGCTAAAATCAGTTCTCAATGCTCAATTTGGAAAGCCCTTCCAAAATCTGAATGCCACAGACATCTACATTTATTTATTTACAGCAACCTTGTCCTTTTGCTTAAACATTTATTTCCCCCCTGAATGTTTTTGAAGACAGCAAACAGACCCTTTTCACCTTTTATTCTGCTAAAAGAAACAAGGCAAGCTTTACTTGTATTCTTTCATATGAGAAGCTCCTAATTGGCAAGTAGCTACTCTCTATTCCTGCTGTACTTTGTTACCTTAAACACAGAAAACCAGAACTGTATTCTGCATTAGGTCTTAACCAGGACCTTTTACAGGAGCATTCATCCTTACCTGTGACTGGAAATACCTCTCCCAATGAAATGTGGAATCAACATTATCTAAACTTGACACTAAAAGTGTCATACTAATGTTCCTTTTTAAAGAACTCCAGATACGAAGCACGGTGGAGTAAGTTTTATTGTCTACACTATTAAAATGTAAAATCAGAACTTTTTTCCCCCCCCTCTTCCCCTTCCCTTTTTTTTTTTTTTTTTTTTTTAAACAGATTACAGTCTTGAAAGTTAAGTAAGTAATGCCTGCCATTGCAAAGGATACCACAACTGCATCTGAGCAGAGAATGTGACAGTTTAACAGGAACAACGACTGAACTTCACGCATGATGCTTTCTGAGCCAGGGATACGTACGCTGATGGAAAGCATGAACAAGACACTTAGGCAGCTTCCATAGTTAAAACTTAGGCTCTCAGAAGCATCAATGAGCTCTTCATCAACATGGGTTTGGGAAAGGAGGAAGTATACATATTATTTTTAAACATCACATTTAACCTTGAGAGCCAGGAATAGAACCATTAGACTCCAAGGACAGACTAAACTCAAAACTACCTTTATGTGAGATACATACCAAAACCCAAAGCCACTAAAATCACTCACCCCCTAAAAATGTACTGCTGTATGCCATACAATGAAAAGAGAAGCCAGTTACACAGCTTAAAACACCACGCTATGAGATACACCTAAAGCTACGTGTTACCCACGTACCTTTGTAAAGCGCTTCTGTCATTAATATGACACACAAAAAAATAGAGTCACCAATACAAGAGAGTCATCTTGAAGACCTTCATTGGATTTCTGGTGGAAAACTGCTAAAAGTGTAATAATACCACATCCTCAAAAAATATTACTTGAAAACAGGAGGCAGGAGACTGGCTGCAAAGCCTGGTAACCCACAAAACAGAGTACCAGGGACTGCAAATGTGCTCCTACTCTGTTCACTCCTAGGTATGTAGTAGCTACCGAAGCCACCTTTACGTATACACCCCAGTTCTAAATCTGTTCTGATGATTTGTATAAGATCACTAGCTTTAGATTTATATTTTTAGATCTGTGTATTATAAAACAACAGTATGAATAAGAACTTACTGCAGATGGTGTTTTCTATACATGCTGAATTACATAGAACTGACGTTACCTCTTTAAACCTACCACACTCACTCACACAACACATATAAAATGAGTCACTGTCAACAAAGCTTAGGCACCGACATGTATTCCACTTCTAAGAAAT
>JANHGN010025610.1:14314-84086 GCA_024605025.1 Megaceryle maxima | reverse complement strand
GTGGTTTGGTTTGGTTTCGTTTTGGTTTTTTGGGTTTTTTTTTTTTTTTGTACTTTTAGTACTTCCAAATTTGTATTTTGCCATTTGGGGCTGAGGGGGGCAGAAGTATGTATTTAATAATGGATCCTTAGTACCTTGTTATTAAAATATTTCAGCTAGTAGTATCTAAACTGGAATCCTTATTTAAGGACTTAAGGCATTGGGAGGTGGGAGGCATAGTGGGTTTGACATACACAGACCACTAAAAAGCAAGTATAGGAAGGAGTTCTGTTAATGTTTTTGATGTTTTGAATTGCGAGATAGCACTTAAAATTAATGCATACTCTTTCTTGTATGTGATCAAACCCCCTGAAGTCTTCACTTTAATGATGTGACAGTGTATTTAAGACATTCTTAAGTCATGCACTTCTACTTTTATGAAGTGTTCATTCTGAAAGCAAGCTAGTGTATTTAGAAGGGGAACAAACAACATCTGCTATTGTTTCTTTTTCATATTCTTTGCATTGTTCCCAGAAGGGAAAAGAGTTTTCTTTCAGACTTTCATTCTCTCAACTTGCTTAATGTGACCCATGAAGAAAAATGTGGTAACAGGGCAATGTAGCTGGTTTCCTTATCTCCCTGTCAATTTGATAACGTGACAGTTAATTGACAAGAGATTGTTACTCTGGCCTAGGGAAGACCTTACTAATACATTTTTTTTCTTTTTTTTTTTTTTTTTTTAATAATAAGGATAGACCCACAGAGTACAGCTCTGTCACTGTGGTTTGTCTATCAGTTGAGGTGCCAAACTTGCCTAAGGCATCTACTTTATTTATTTATTTATTTTTATTTGTGACAAAGAAGCTTTTGAGGCACATTTCTAAGTCTGAGACCTCACTTGCTTGACAAAGTAAACAATGTCATATGTGCACTTCGCCCTCCTGACAAAGGATGGGACCATCCCATTGATGTGTTACAACCTACGTAGCTCCTTCCTGTGGGATATAAGACTACACAACTTTTCCTCTTATGTCTTGTACCATACATACAGTCAGGAGCAGACTCCTTCTCACTTGCCTCATGCGGTGATCTTAGATGCCTCTTCCTGATGCATCTCCACCATCTGCATGTTTGACCCCTGTGCCTTCATATTTGCTTGAATTTATTTAATTTAATTTATTTTATTATTTGGATTTCATTTGTTTAGTTGAAACTAAAACAAACTAAAACTTTCAGATTATCTTCTTAAATTGCATGCTTTAAAAAAAAAAAAACAAAACTTTTTAAAGTTACCTTTTGTTTCTTCCCTCTCCCCTGCCCTGGGACATTGCAGATTAGGATCCTAGTTCAGGATTTAGGATATTGTTGCTATTTTGCTTCAATATAAATGCCTAACATCCTCAGTACAGAAAGGGAGTAGAGGTAAGATAATTGTGCTCATAGTACTTTGAGACGTGTGACTTGTGTAGTTCGAATCCCAGAGTCCAAACCTGGAGTTCTCTATGCAGAGGCATAGCTAAACTGCAGTAGAAAAAAATGTGTTAACAGTAGATCTTTATGCTAAAAGGCAGCATTACAGTTTAAACTGAGGCAAATAATTTCTGTTTGGGTCATATTTCTTAGTGCTTATATTCTGTGTCTCCCCTGCACCATTACTGTGGTGTCTAAATACTTCCAGATAAAACGTTTTTTTCACAGCATAGTGTGTTGTTTAGGTAAGAATGCAGCCTTACCTTTGCAGTTCCTCTCCATGCAGTCTCTTCCCAACTACAGAAAAATTAGCAAATGATAAATTCTTGCCATCTATGAAAAGAAAAATCACTCCCAGGTTAGAGCCCAAATGGATTAAAAGCATGGTTAGACGTCATCTGAACAACTTTGGTTCACAGTAAATGAAAATCTGGATCACTATCCTCATGTCTTTGGAAAACATTTCTGATTCAGAGAGAACATCACTGAATTTCTTACTTTATAAACCTCATACCCTCTCTTTATGAAAGTTATTTGAAATAGCATTTCATTTAGGGCTATGTGCTTAGTGTCTGACTTTTCTCTCATTCTCCTTATTTCAGTGATTGTAGGTAGCTATTGACATTTCTTTATCCACATACATCCTGGAGCTTTGTTAAAGTTTTAATTTAATATATGAAAAGCGACATGCTGAAGTATAGTGTATGACAGCTGTTTTTGTTAAAGGAGTTGCAAAGTACCTTATTACAGCAGAATGTATTTCACCTGAAACCCCTCCTGCAATGTGGTTACCCATGTAACAAATGCTTAAGTTCTCTGTGGTTATAGCTCTTTCAGTTTTCAATCTCTTCACATGCAAAGGGAGATTGGGTTGCTGTAGGAAAGAAGCTACTACTTCAGGTCCTTTTAAGATATGTTTTAATATTCAGGTAGTGGATTGTGTTTATTGACTACATCTCTAGAGAAATTAAATTCTTTCAGGACTTTGGAGACTCAGGTCAATCTGAAGGCCACTGTAATGTAATCTAGAACTGGTAGCATAGAAGGAAATCTAGATCTCCATTCCCCAACAAGCTTTAATGAATAATCATGCAAGAAATTGCATTGAAAAAAGCTTCCAGAATGGAAGTGCCATGGAAAAAGAAGACTGTAAATAATGAATGGGCTTTTTTTCAGATACAGGCTAACATTTCAGCATGCAGACTTTTTTTCCCCCCTCACCTTGGGAATGGTACAGCAGCTAGAATGTGATATTGTAGGATGTTACCTCCGAAGTAAAGGAATAATGCTGGGAAGGCTCATCTCCAGTTTATGTGCGCAGCACCTGCAGTTACATTGCTTTAGCATTAGTGTAAATCCATAGGATTTGATGTTTAAGCAGTATTAGATGGCCAGTATAGCTAAACTGCTCAGTCTTAGACACATTTAATTAGTTTGGATCAAAGCAAACTCCTTTCTTAATACATTACACCTCCATATCCTAAGTCTGTTAAATCTGCTGAACTGGGTATGTCAGGTGGCAGCTTTACTGTGTATGGCACAGAAAACTAAGGTCAGTTTTTGCTATTTTATCCAAAAGTTCATTTGGTAGCACAGCATCAAACTGCAAAACATCACAGAATAAGGGCTTGCTGGATGTGCCCTAGTTCAGCTGAAAGTTTCTGAGCTCAGAGCACAAACAGTTGGGTCATTACTGGGTGATCTCATTGTAATGGTCCCTTAAGACTTTCATCTCTGTTCACTCTGGTTTCATCCTAGTTGTCTGATAGTGAGGCACAGCACAAAGTGAATCTGAGTCAGATGTGAGCACCTTATCACATTTATCACACCTTGTCAAATTAGTCAGGGAGCCTTTTGCTTTTAATCAGGTTGGTGCTAGCTGTAGGAAGACAAGGTATCTGACCCAGCGTAATGTTGGAGTATTGTGAACAGGTAACTGATCTGGCAACTGAGTTGATGTGTCAACACTTTGGGAACAAATCTGAACTGCCAAAACATGAATAGCAGATGAACTTACTCTTCAGCTATTTACTTGTGTTACAGGACACACAGGTTCCACCATACTAGTCTCACTGGTTCACAACTGAGTTTTTCCCTGGAATAGGTACAGATATCTGAGCACCTCGCAGAGTGTGCATAAATTCATGTATCTCTTTTCTGGCCGATTTTGTTGGCAAGACCAGAAGTGGAAAACCACCTTTCCTTTTCAAAGAAGGTGGCTTCACAGTGGATTTTTACTCTTTTTTTTTTTAACTCTAGGATCTTTTGAGCTTTGCTAGTGAAGAACCTCTTTGACTATATCAGTTAATAATTCACTTCTCAACATTTGACCAAAAACTAAGATAATTTGTATGATATCCTTATGTACGACTCATCATAGTTTTATTTTTCTTCCATTGTTTGTTTTCAGGAGGTAGGTTTCCACTCAATGGAGCATGAACTAGTAAGTTTACAAATCCATCCTCTGCTGTGCTATTGTCTAAGTCTTTATCAATAATTCCAAACATAAATTGATTGGATTTCCATATCAATTACGTAAACTGTGGACCAAAGACCCAAACAGCAAAATGAAGCAAAATCCCCCACCTTTCTCTCCAGTATGATAGTAGAAGCATCATTTGGTGGAAGTGACAGCTCTTAATCATCCTGGCATTGGAAAGTGTTTTAATAGAAAATAAAGATTTTTTAAAAAGTAATTCTTCCTTGACACCTACTAGGTTTCCAATACTGCACATGCAGCGTTAATAAGTAGTCCTCAAGGGAACAGGAAAGCTTTTTATGGACAAAAATTCAGATTTTTAAGGCCTCGAAACCATGCATTTTTCTGATATACTCAACAATTCTTGCAATGCTCCAAATCCTGTTGCCCTTTATTTTTTTTTTATGGTCCTCAAAGCTTGGTGTCAGTCACTACAGAGATAATAGAAATTTTTTCCCCAGATTTTCAGAAAATGAGTGTCTATTTTTCTGTCAAGAAACCTTCTGAATCTGAGTCCTTTCAGCTCCAGAGTATACAGATTTTTATGATAACTCTTCTTCATCAGAATATCCTAAATATAAAGGAAAAAAAGCATTTCTTATGTTCAGAAGAGTAAAGACTGAGCTTTAAAAATCAAAGAGGGAAGTTGGCACCAACAATTAATAGTATTTTGAGATTATTCCCTGGATAGATCTAGGTTTTATTTTCTTTCAGGCTTTGTCCTCTAAAAATTAAAGGAGAAGGAGCATGCCAAGTAGTAAAACCAACTCAGAACAGAACCTCTATGACGTCTTTTGTGCCAAAAAGTCCATTACAGCCGTGGAGCTGGTGGTGAAACAGGTTTTTGTTACTCTATTCTCGTGCAGCTACTAAAATTCTTGTTCATTTTAAGAGCTTAACACCTGCTCCACCTTCTGTAAGCTTCCAAGATGGTTTGCCAGACACATGTTTGCCAGACACAAGCATAGGCAAGGTTATACTGAACAGAGTGGAGAGCTGTACGTCAGCTCTGTAACAATACCAGTCAGATCAATGTGAAGTTTGAAGTCCTCCTGAATGACCTCCTTTCTGTCTTTCTCCCCTGTATAAATTGCTTGTCAAACAGCTCAAGGTTTGTGGCAACTTGTGCTTTGTTTGTACAGCTGGATGGATCACCACATGAAAGAGGGGTTTTCTTTTGGAGGGTAGGAAGGAGGGAAGGCCTCAAGTAGGTTCAAAGATAATTAAAACCAGTATTTTTGAACTTAGATATGTAAATTTGGGCTGCCATGTTTTATATCAGATTTGATGAATATCTGCTGAATTTATTAAAAGTTGTCAATATTTGGTATGTTTGAAAAATATGCTTTGATTTTGATGTTTTGCCGTAAAAATCTTGGCCTATATTCTAGCTCTTTTTCTTCTATGACCTGTCAGCATTGCAAATATAGACTCAAGCTGCTTGATTGTTCTAGGATTGAAACAAGCTCTAAGGCTCCTCAGGAGCAGTGCTGTACTAGTGCTTTTTTGAACTTGAGAATGTATATGTACCTGGTGGGAATGACAGTGTTAGGAATTAACCTAAGGAATGATCATAGAATCATGAAATGGTAGGGGTTGGAAGGGACCTCTGGAGATCATCAAGTCCAACCCCCCCCTGCTAGAGCAGGATCACCCAAGGGCAGGCCACACAGGAACAGATCCAGGAAGGTTCTGAAAGTCTCTTGAAGGAGACTCCACAACCTCTCTGGGCAGCCTGTTCCAGGCTCTGTCACTCTCACAGGGAAGAAGTTTTTCCTTGTGTGGAGGTGGAAATTCCTGTGTTCCAGTTTGTGACCATTTCCCCTCATCCTATCGCAGGGCAGCACTGAAAAGAGACTGGCCCCTTTTGCTTGACACCCACTCTTCAGATGTTTGTAAACATTGATCAGCTCCCGTCTCAGGCATCTCTTCTCCAGGCTAAACAGCCCCATGGCTCTCAGCTTTTCCTCATAAGAGAGATGTTCTAGTCCGTTCACCATCTTCATAGCTGTAATCAGATTATCCCTAGTATTTCCCTGTCCCTCTTGAACTGGGGAGACCAGAACTGGACACAGTACTCCAGATGTGGTCTCACTGGGGCAGAGTAGAGGAGGAGAAGAACCTCCCTTGACCTGCTGGACACACTATTCTTTATGCAACCTAGACAAGGTTGCTGAACTTCTGCAAGCATCAGAATGTGTCCACCTGTCCTGTGGGTGGGATGTCACTTGCTTAGAAAGACACCTTTCCCTGTGGCAAGTGCACTGCTGACAGCCGTAGCAAGCACCTTCTTCCTACCTCCTTTACTGTGTTGGTAAATGCAGAGCAGAAACAGATCACAGCCTTGCTTTCTGCAGGGCATTGTAATAGCGCCTCTGCAAACTGCTTGTGAGGCAGAAAAGAGGTAGGGAAGATGAGCAGGAGCTGTGTAGCTAGTTTTTGCTTATTACCCTGCCATCACCACCAGTAACCACAGTCTGATGTCCATTCCTGTAGTGCTACGGAAGAGAGGACCTGTCCATCCCAGGAGCCAAGACAGTCCTATTCCTGGAGTGACAGGAAGATCCTTGCCTGAGCAATCATGAGTCCAAAGGCCTTGATTCAGCTGAGGATGCAGAGAACGTTTGGCAGGTACAGACCCATAAAGATGCACCCTTGAAGGTATTTAAGGAGACTCAAAGGCTTAATAGACAGAAGGAGCAAATATGAAGTATGGATAACAATGGGAAACCAAATTATGGGCACACAGCAAAGAGGGAGTGGGCAGAGAACTGGAGAGTAGAAATAAATGATAAAAGAGGCTTCCATCTGATCTCATATGTATCTAAGGAGGGGAACAGTTGTGAGGCAGTATCTTGATAAACATCAATAGCAGAATATTTTTGTCACTGGCTGCATTCAGTCTGCTGTCCAGAGCTATATGAAGCAAAGCGGAGGTGGAACTATTCGTAGCTGAGAGCAGGATGTATGCAGGGAGGTGATGTGCCACAGAAGCAGTTCTGTGATGGCAGATGCTTGGGGTGTGTGGCATTGCAATTTGATGCTAGCATGAATTCTCATTTTGCCTGACAACTGTCAAACAGCTTCATGAGCTGTCTTGACATTGATATCTTGAAGGAAGGAAAAAAAAGGAAGTGTAGAGGAGTGTGAGGTGGAGAAACTTAACAGGCTAAAACACAGAATAAGCTAATGAGTCATACCGATGATTTAAACAATGTGCCAGCATTCCTGGAAAAAGTACAGGTGGCCTTAAATAGTCATTGGAAAAGCTGAGGTTGAAAAATATCCAGCAGTATAAACGGGCTTTGCCTATGAATCTGAAGACATGCAGCTTTTCAAACCTGCTAGCTCAAGGTGGATGATGAACTTAGCTTTGGTTTACTTGATTTGAAAATAAGAATCACTGATAAATGCAAGAGGGGAAAAGTTGGTAATAATAATAATAAAAAAAGTCAGGATTATTGTTACTATAATAAAAAGGTTCTGTTAACTGTTTGGTCTGATAGATCTGTTTCTTGAAATGAAAGTGTAGGTGGCTATCAGGTAATTCTTAAAGGAGAGTTGGTGCTTACATTTATTCAGGCATGTTCTCACTCTGCTCAGAGAAGAAAACTTCTCTGTTGCTGCTGAGGGTGAAAATGAACCCCCCAAATGATGTAGATGAACTACTTCATTGTGAAGTATTTCTTACAAGTGGGTAAAATAGAAGTGACCCTGTATTCCTATTTTGTAAAGTGAGTGGTGTCCTGGCCAAACTAGAGAAGACTTTTGAGGTTATGTTATCATGAAGTGGGGTAGTAACTGTTTGAGAACTGTACCGACTTCAGTGGCTATTTGAATAGTTATGAAAATGGTCTATTAGTATTATGGAGTTTTGTTTGTTTGCTTTTGTTTGTTTGTTTTGCTTTGCTTTGTTTTCTATTGCAAATGGGCTATTTCTATGGTGACATTCCAGAACAGTTCCATCTTAAAGATTTTTGGTAAAATGGACAGTAAAAGCTTTCATTCATGCTACAGAATTAATAAATGCTGCACTTCACCATGTGTGCTGTAATTCTTTTAATAGCTTCATTCCATTATCAACTATTTATTAAAAAGATTTCACCACAGATACAGGCTTCACGGAGATTACTGTGCACTATACTTAATTACCAGATGTTCAGTATGTTTACAGTATATCTGGTATTCAAGTAAACTTCACTGTGTGAAAACCATCTAAAATGAACAGTTAAAATACCACTGTAAAGCTGTGTATTATAATAACTTGAAATGGAAATTCCAGCTGGGCAGTGTTACAAAACTAGAACTACAAAGAATTTCAGCTGTATTCCAAAACAACATTATTAAACTCCAGTAAAAATGTGTTTCACTGTCTGAATTTACCTTCAGTCTATCAGATAAACCATCATCCATGTGTTTTTCATATTCTTTTAGTTACTTTATTGCTGTCTTTCAACAAAACTATATAAGCTCAACTGTATACCCAAATCTGTAACCAAACTTCACTTTTAGGCGGTTTAAAATGAAGAGATGCCGAAGCCAAGGGCAAGTGTATTACATTGTCTTAGTTCCATTATGTAGCTTCCTTAAAATTCTGTTTTCCATGCATTTTTTTATTGCTCATTAACTCTGATCTCTTTAAACTTTAAACTTGCCCCTTTTAGGAACATGTGACTAGCAAAGATCTCCAAGCCTGAGGGCAGTCCGTTGTAAGCTCACCTCACCACCTTGAAGGTAGACAGGCATTTTGCTCTTCATGTCTCAAGAAGTCTGATGATCCAGAATATTTTTTTTCCTCTAATTTTAAGCCTAATTTTATCCTATTTTACATCACTTTGTACTGAGCTGACACTGTTTTTCATTTGAATGATCTTTTCCTTTGCTATTACTGATCTCGAGCAATTGCAGTCTTGTAGACTCCCTATTGAGTCTTATTTAATCCTAGGCTAAGCAAGTCAAGCTGTTTTCCATTCTACTTTCTATTCCTCTGCTAACATGTTTTTCTACTTTTATCTTCATATAACCAGAACAGCACACAAATATTCTGCATGAAGTCTCATGACTGCTCTTGTAATAAATTTCATAATCCTTTTTCAGGGAAACATTAATGAATCCAAATATATCTTTCCATAGCTACATCATATCAGCGGTTCATAGTCAACTTGTGATCAATTCAAATAACCAGACGACTCTCTTATCCTTGTTTCTACCTTAAAATACCCTACTTTGAATCCAAAATGCTTGTCCCTACACTTGCTATAGATGATGTAGCACTCTGTATTTCACCTCCTTTCTGTGGTGCCACCAAAGACAGCTCAGTGTACTTTGATTTTTGGCAAATGCGTCTGTTATTCAGATGCTGGAATAACTGAGTACTGGTGAAATACCTGCAGCACTGGCATTTTCTTCCTATTTTTATCTGATATGTAAAGGGCCAGAATGACCCATTTTTTAATATAGTCTAATTCTGTAATAATAATAACAATAATTGTATTTCTGCGTATATTCCAATCCGTGTTTCTGTCTACGCTTGCTTCTGGCAGGAGCAGATCCATCCCACTGTTTCAGTGAAACTTTTTATAGATCTCTTCCAGTTTGAACCTCAGCTGGTTCACTTTCAGCATTGCCTCTTCCTAAGTCCAAAACTTATGAGTAGCAAACAGTGCTAACTGCTCTTTCATTTCTGTTTTCTGTGAATTTAAGGGGTCTGGATCTGCTCTCAATGACATGTGGGGAAGTTTTACCACTGACTTTAAAGAGAACAGAATGAGGACCTAGGTTAGCAGTGACCCATGTCTGATGCACACACAGCAATCCCTTCAGCCCCAGGTATGATTATTCCTTCAAAAGCTGTATAACAAGGACAGGAGGGTGAAAGTTGGGCAGTATACTTCATCATTTTTCCGTAAGCTTCTCATTAATATAATAGATTTCTTCCCTTGTCACAACTTTATTAAACAGGATGTCACCATAGATACAGCATTGTAAATGTAATTATGTTTTTCTTAGCATGTTGCCAGTATTTAGCAGTGAAACATAATAAATTTGATCTTTGTTGTGAATCTTCCAATGTGACTGCTACAAGTCTTGGAAGTATCCAATTACCTGAAATAAAAAATTCTGAAGAAATCAATGTATAGAAGCACAGCTAAATTCTTACTGGGTTGTGTTTCAAACAAGCTTTGCAATGGATGTGGAAGTAGCATAAACACGCTTTGGAGGAATTATTTATCTATATTCCAGTAGGATAACTTATGGTTGCATATGATTTGTACAAGAATAATTATTTCAGTAGTGTAGTGTTGAAGATGACCAAAAGTATCATGCATCTCCACCCCAGCTCTTTATTCTAGTTGTTGTCACTAATTAGTTCTTTAGAAGAACTTGCTACTTCTGGTCTTTCAAAGCAGCATAATCCAAAGTGTTGACCACTCTTTGTTATAATGAAAATAGTTGAAGTCATAGTCACAGGATTATTCCTCTAAAACTCGAGAGAAAAATTAACCACAAGTTAAAGCGCGCTGCAAGAAATCAAAGCCAAGTGACACTGTTGTGGCTGTTAGTGTTTGTACTAACACTGTTGGCAGGACTCAGGTGCTGTCCCAACAGAACAAAAAGGTAATTTTAATTTTTAATTTTAAAATTATGTTTTTAACTAAAGGTAACAACATTCTTAATGCTTATGTGTTTTGGAGAAAGTTTGAAAAATCCAAGACAAAGGCTCAAAAAAAAATGGAAAAAAAAAATATGTCTGCAGTGGGGTTTTGTTTGTTTTCTGGAAAATCTCTGTAGCTCAAACTACTGTGAGGATTGCTTAATGTCTAGGATTGGCAAGACTGTTGTTTCTAAAAGGATGGAGGTGAACTGCTCTTGAGAAATGAGGTAGCATGCTACACATGTCAGGGGGGCCAGGCAGGCTGGTGAGGACATGTTGTTATTAGGGTACTGTCAGAAGCAGTAAATAGAAATAGTGTTTTGACAAGTTATCCAGGATGTCATAAGAAATTTGGAAATGCTTCTGGAGGGGAGGGATGTATACTCACATACATGCTGGAGGATGCGCAGAGGAAGAAGCAGGCTGAAGATCATGACAAGCACAAAAGGAAAATGTGAAGTGTAGGAAACTGAAGCGAGAGGAGAATGTGAAGGAGGACCTGTCAGGGGATGAATGATTGAGGGGACAGCATGAGAGAGAAGTGGACAGCTGCCCATCTAGACTACCCAGGGAGGAGGACAGCTAATAGCAATACACAGCTCTCTAGCCTGTAAGGGTGAAGTGCAAGAGAGTTCTATTCACCCAGGTTCCAGCAGCCAGCTGTGTGAAGGGCTGTGTATTCCAGAAATGATCACCTTAGAGTTTGTCTTGTAATGCCTCTCTTTGCAGTGCTTTCAGTTGTACACCGAGTTAAGCATGGTACATGATTTGCACTGGGTGCAAGAATGTAAACTTTACAAAGCAAGAATGGCTGTAATTAGATCATTTGGAAAAAAGACCCCTCTGGGAGGCAACTTCCTCCCTGTCTCGCCAAAAAATAGTGTGAGATTTGCTCATTTCTGCATAAACTGGGAGTGACAGGGTGACTCATGCTGTACGTGACACCCAAACCCAAGCTGCACGTGGTATAAATGACAGCAGAACAGGCCTTATAGTGTTTTAGGCTTCGCAAGCTGGAAGAGGCTGACAGCTTTCTCTAAGGCTAATTCAGCGGTTTCCTTCCAAAGTGTCAAGTCCACATTTGTATCTACAACTCTCTATTTCCAAGGCTTGTGATAGGGTATTCTAGGTGTCTGTAGGAGGCTGCATAGAATAGAAATTCTTTTGCATCAGTGGTTCCTTGTGGCTAGTTTTTTTCCTACCTTTCTCTCTTCTTTTGTCTTTAGTGTGCTCAAGTTACCTCTCTTAAGATCTGAGACTTCAGCTGTCTCTAACTGGAATCATGAAGCTTTTGATTTAGATTTGTCAGCAAATGCTTAACTAAATTGGATGTACTAAACATGTTCCTCTTACCATTTCATAACTTATTGTCCTTAAGCCTTGACTCAAAACTAGAGTTTCTTAAAGCAAGGATACCCACTTCTATATTGCCCCATTTCAGTCTCTTTTTGGCATGGCCTCAGGACAAACCAACCTGAGAGAGATTTATCACTTTTCTGTTTGCCTTTTTCTACCACTCCTAAGTGCAAAGGAGCAGTGAGAACAGAGGGCAGTCAGCAGTCTGTAGATGAAAAGACAAGATACCAGCCTTCTCCTGGCCTTTTCCCATTTGCTTTGCAGAAAGCAAATAATTTTTCCATTGCTTTTTCATTCCTTCAAAAACAACAAGCAAACAAGAATAGGAGCCACTGGATTTTATAGGCTCATGGTTTGGTGGCTTTTTTGAGGGGGAAACTTTTGTAATCTTCCTATGTTTCAAAGCACTAGCTTTCCAGGAGAGTGTATATAGGAGATCTTGTATTCAACCCTTACCTCTTTAATGAAATGTCTACTTGCCTCTTAGTCAGGGTGACAGAGGTATTTCTGTTCTGCGTTCAGTGTAATGGGTCTCAACTGAGCAGAGCTGCCTTTACAAGGTTAAAGAATAGCATGTTTTGTCCCAGGTTTCCCTGAAAATATCTGCAGTTGAAACCCTGCTTTGTATTTTCACATTACAAAGATACACTGAAAAAGTCATGTCTTGCTCTTACTTGCTCCCATTTTATATTTCCCATCAAACACCTCACATAGTAACTTAAAAAAAAAAATAAAAAGGATTCAAGCATTTGAGAGTAGACATGACAGGCATGAAACCCTGATTTCATTGAAATCAATGCCAGAACTCCCTTTGACTTCTGCAATTAGTATCTTGCATCAAAAATGTTGCAACAAATAAAAACTGTGTCCTTCTTACCACCTTACAGTTCTTCTTAACATTACATCTCAAAACAGTGTCTAATGCACTTCAATCTGATGCTAACCTGAATTAAACTATTTTATTGAATTATATCAGACTTAAAAAAGCCTTCTAGGTCAATTCCTTGTTTTGGATTTAGATACTAAACAAAATTTTTACTTCCCACCCCCTTCCCCCTGTAACCTGGAAAGAAGAAAGCTTCCAGTTATCTTGATATGTTTGCACTTTGAATAGCTCAGCTATTTATCTAAAGAAGTTTCTCCAAAAGGAAATTGCATGAGCTCTGGAGCTACTTTTCCACCCCGTGTTACAATAAATCTTCCAAATATTCAGTAACTTTAAGATGTTGTTCCTATAGGAATATAAAATGCACATACTCCAAGAGAATAGTAAAATAAATCTGATTAATCCACTGACACTATAGTTCTTGAAATAGTTTCCATTTTGCTTTATTTGGCAAGTTGAAATAAAACTATGCTACTAGATGCTACCTAAACAGAATTGTTCATGAACATAGTTTAAATGCCTTAAATCCACACACCCATTCAACACATCAGTCAAATGTCAAAACAGCTTAATTGCTTTTTTCACAGCTTTGATCATACTTGTGTTTTATTGGACTGTTTGCATATTCTGTTATAATCACTTGTTATCTTTCCATGCAGTTCTAACAAGTACCATCTTCATCAAGATTTTTGTCATTCAACTTCCCTATTTAATCTTTAATCTGCTAAATGAGCATTTCCTTTCTTTAGAAAAACAAATAAATTAAAAGGGTCAACTTGCCTTTGTATCCTGAAACAAAGCTCTTTTTGTTTTATTACTCCCCTGTCATTTATTATCCATGGCATGTTTGATATTTCTGATAACAATTTTTACATGGAATAAATTACATGTGCATCCTGATGAATAAAGGCCCTGTTATTTTGTAGTTAATAATTCTGGTTGCAAAGTTTGTTAATGTCTCACATATTTTCAGTAATAACACATCATGTTTTATTTATATGTCCTAGGGAGCTAGAGAGAAAGCTGTCCTTTAACAACTCAGCAGTTTATAAAGGGGCATGATTTGAGTTATCAAAAGAGATTTTAAACTTAAATCCTCCTGCTCTCAATTAAAAGGTATGACATGATTCTTTGTTTGGCTTGCCCTCCTATTTATGGTGCTTACATGAAACACAGCACATTGTTTAAAGCAAAAACTACAATTATGTATGCTTCAACAAGTCAGACCACAATAATGTATGTTCACTGTTAAAGACATAGTTTGCTCTTCAGACACATTATACCCTCTCTGGCATGGTTTTTTTTTTTTTTTTTTTTTTCTTTTCTTTTCTTCCCAGTGTATATATTGATCAGGGCCAACAGTGGCCCTGATCCAGGAAAGCTTTTAAGCATGCACCTAACTTTAAGCAGGTTATTGGATCCCTGAAACTTGCTGGTTTTTGCTGGTTTGTGACTTAAATAAACAAACTTCACTGTTCACTGCCCCAAACTTTCGCTTTCCTGACCCGATCTTCCTTGTTTGTAAGGATCAGGTCCAGCAGAGTTCTCTATCAAGGAGCTCTCGATGATGCATGCCAGAAACCTCTTGGATTGCTTGTGTCCAGCTGTGTTGCCTTTCAGCAGATACCAGGGAGACTCAAGCCTCTCATAAAGACCAGTGAACATGAGAATTCTTCTTCCAGTAGTCTGAAAATGACTTCTTGACCAGGGAGACCATAGCAAACACCCACCACAACATCTCCTGTATTTGGCTGCCCTTTAATCTTGACCCTTAAACTTTCAGTTAGCTCACTGTCTGTCCTAAGTGGAGCTCCATCCATTCCTGCTGCTTCTCCACATTCAGAGCAAAACCCTCTCCTCATCTTCCTAAAGGAAGACCATCCTTCCTAAAGGGCCTGTATCCAGCCATTGCTGCACTCCCATTTGAGCTACTCCACCACATCTTTGTGATCCCAACAAGAGTGTAGTCCTGCAGTGGCACACAGACGTCCTGTTCCTTCTGTTCATTCTCAATGCTATATGTGTGAGCTCTCAGGCAGGAGCCTTAGGCAATCAGTAGAGCTCACTCTTAGCATGGGTGCAGATACAAATGCATACATGTAAAAAAAATACATTTGTAGATATAAAAACATCTGTGGGTTCATTTTTTTTTCTGTTAGATTCCTGTATCACCTATGTTACTGCTAGTTGAAAATGGCACTTGATAGGGTCTAGAGCCTAAACCAGAGATTTAAACTAGATGAGTGTAATTCAAAAATAGCTAGTTAATGGCAGGATTCCAAGGTAGGTGGTAGATCACTTAACAAAATTAATCCAAGATGCAATACCTCACTTAAGGGAATATGACAATTGCTTATATTTGCATTGTTTTCTTATTATATTCTTGTTTACAAAGAAAATTGTCAATCAAAAAAAGGGTCTTCAGTGAGTACTGGTGTCATGTTCTTTTCATGTGAATACACCCTGACTTGTATCTTTTACAAATACCACGTGTCCAATTCTGAAAACTTTTTTCAGGCCTGAGGTTATGTACTTGGGATGTTGGACTTGATGATCCTTATCGGTCCCTTCCAACTTGACATATTCTATGATACATCCCTCAGTGTTTTGTTTGTACTGTCTGTTTATCTGTTCAGTGCTTTCCAGGTTTTAAAATCCTTAACAGCCTGATAATTTTTTCCTTTCTTGTCTTCCCAGATGAGTGGAGAACGGAGGTATAATACTCGTGATTCCTTTCATTATGCAGTAGAAGCACTACCTGCATTGCACAATGGTCATGAGCTGCTGCCTGCCTCTGGCTATAGCTGACAAGGATCAGTAGTGGTTAGGTACTCACTTGACTCTTCCCACTAATTTTCTTCAGTTTGTTTTCTATTTCCTCAACATTCAGAGGTCACAGCAATTGCGGGGCGGGGGGGGAGGAACTTTTCTATTTGCAACTGTATCTGTGTTTTTCTTTGACTAAAATGCCCAGTGGATGAAGGAGAGCATGGGCCCATTTTGTGCTGTGTGTTACTTGGCTAGGTATTGAGCCAAATAAGTTCCTCAATGTGAGAGGCATTATAGAAGGAGAAGGCGAAAGAGGACAGCCAAAGTCAGGAAAGCTCAGGCACAAAGTGCTCTTCTTCCAGATGTATCTTTACCTCATCAGACTTTAAACTTAAACTGCTCAGGTAGTCAATGCAGGAATTCAGTTCACCAGATACAAGGTTTGTAAGCTTGGTGTGACCTCGAGCTTGGTTCCCTGTCTGTCAACTGAGTTACAAAATAAAGAAATCTTCCATGCTTTTAAATTGGGGCCCGAGTACAGTTTTAAACATGACACTTTAATATGATCATATCCTACAATTGGGTAAAGTCTTCTGATTTTAATAAAACCAAGTGCCGATTTCAACATCCAGATGCGGGATGTGTGTACATAAGGCTTCACACTTGAAAACTGTTCACATGACAAGTGAGGGTAGACTGTTGTTTGATATGTTTTTTTCTATGTGTTCCTAGCAGAAAGGAAAGTTAACATTGTGGAGTATTTTTCTTTTCCATTTTGTTTGTTTTCATAATGGCAGGATGCATTCATCTCCTCCCAAATACTAGAAATCTACAGATTGGATTCCTTCAGCTCCTGGGGCTGTTTGAAATAGGAAGGGTATTCTCTTTCAGATCCTCTTTATTAGTAAGTACTCTGCCTCTGTCTGGAAGTTGTCTGTGTGTTTGCACAGTACTAACCTAGGGTTCTGGAAGTCTGAAATACAACTTCCATCCTGAGAAACACCATTATAAACTAAGTGTTCCTTAGGCCAATGGCTGATTTGTATTTATCTAACTATTTATTTATTAAATTCTCTGAAAACACCTACAGAACAGTATAATTTGAAGAATTAGAGCAGTAGAAGAGTGAAGAACAGCTAGGGAGTATTTACTTGAAAGTTGCATGAGGTCTTTGGAATTTCACAAGCTGGGACCTACATTTTGCTTTTCCTGCTCTTGCCACACTGAAATAAACAGCTCAACTAAAACAAATGTGTGGTTGGTTTTGTTTGGTTTTGTTTTGTTTTGGGTTTTTTTAGGATAATATAAATGACATTATAAGGATGTGACTTAGGCAAACTTTATGAATTAAAATAATCTCTTTTATTAAATCCCAATTAATGTAGTTGAAAAAAAAAAAAAAAACAATACACTTTCAGACATACAAATGTTTTTCCAAGTCTGAGGACGTATAAGAGGCCATATAGCTTAAGGTTGAGCAGGGTCCCTACATAAGGGCATCCTGCTCCAGAGGAGCAGAGCTCAGTGGAATGAGGAATAAGACGCTGCTCCTGGAAATAGAGGCCCTGAGATAAGGAATAATTTTTAAAATGCACACTTGACATCTGTTACTATGGTAGAGTGGATTTTTTTTTTAAAGACTAGCTTTATATTGAGAAATTTCTTTGACCTGTAGGCTTGGAAACAGAGACCTCTGCATCCAGTCTATATGGGGAAGCCATACCAATGCAGTTACCATTGCGGTATTGAGTTGTTTTTTTCACAATATGGCTAACTGTCTGCTGTAATTCACCCTGCAAGGTTATACAACCTCTTTACAGGAGAAGACAACCCCCCATTTTGGAAAAAAAATCACTTTCTCTTTCTACTGAGGCAGCCACATGGAGGCAGCAGTGGAAGTTGTATCTGACATGTAAATGTTGGGCCCTAGGAGCAGGTGTTATGAGCAGTGTGCCCTTAGGTACAGCCTCCCTTACAGTCCTGGCAGCTTCTCGGAAGTGAAGGCAGTGGCAATAGAATTATTCAGTGTATGAGATGATGATGATGTCAGTGGAACTAATCTATTTTAGTCAAATTTTTATTTTTAGCTGCCATAGAGCAAAATCTTCTGGTATCAAAAATATATATCAAGGCAGACCAACAGCTTATTAAACATTACTTGCTTATAAATATTTTCTTTAAATAAGTTACATTTTTTCTTTTTAGAGCCAGCAATTTAAAAACGTTGATAAATAGACCAAATAAAATATCAGGATGCAGAAGTAAGAAGTCAGAGCCCAGAGTAAATCTGAGTTCACAACAGCCTTTGTTCCAAGTACTGAATTAAAACGCTGCAAAAAAAAACCCCAATAAAAACCCCAGCTATTTTCTTGAGGATACCTAAGCACAAAAGAAAAAAGTTAAAAATAGACTTGTAGTTTTAATTTTGCTCCCCTTTGCTCTTGCCTCTTGCAGCCATATTGTTTATATTAGTATAAAATTGGACTAAAAAAAAATTAAAACATAGTTAAAAATTACTAGAAATGATTTATAGTGTCTGTCCAGAAGATTTGTTGGTTGTTTTTTGTTTATCCACCTGTTTTCTGACTCCTTGAATAATTTCTCTTTCCTTTATTTAAAAAAAAAGAAAAAAGCCTGCTGTTACTGAAACAAATAGGTACTGTAGAGCACTTGAGTCCCAGTCTTTGTTTTGCTGCCTGCATTAGGTGGGTTTAGGGGCCAGATGCACTGAACTTTGCAACAGACAGTCCTGGGACCATCTGTGCAGAGTTGGGGGGTGTCAAAGAAAGGCTGTTTGTGTAAGTCGTGGGAAATGTAGTGGCCTGCCTGCCAGTGTGCTACATGAATTGAACTAATTGAAGATTATACTCTAGAGTTTGCCGTAGCTGAGTGAGAGGATAATCCTTCATCAGCTGCAGTCGCAGCCAGTAATTGGAGCTTATTACAGGGAGGAGTTCCCCTGCAGTGCTGCAGAAACTGAGAGGCTTTAGTGTTTAATTACTATCTTTCAATAGAGATGGGAGGAAGGAAAAAAAAAAAAGGCCAGGGTAAGAAAGTCCAGGAATAAGGGGAGGGGCAGCAAGTGTAATGCAATTTCTGATAGTCTAGGCTAGACATTTAACAAGTGAGAGCGCCTTTTGTGTGAGAGAACAACATTCTGGAATGTATAATGAACCTCTGTTGTTTGTAATTAACCCCCACGTCACCACAAAGTCTTTATTTGGGATATTGTCTTAAACAGATTGTTTTCCACACCTCCAGTGCAGTTGAAAAGACTATAAAGGTCTGACAAGTTGCCACATTCATGCTAATCTCACTTATAAAAAATGGGCTTTTTTAGTTTATTGCAGTCCTGACTGGAGGTGACACCCCCATTTGTCTCCAGCTCCCTATTCATATTGGAAACTGATGAAGAAGAATGTAAGGCCAAATTCATATATCTATGTAAACTCAGTTGAATGATCCCAGACTTCTAGAAGTAAAAATGTTGTTTATTTAGCTAACCAGAGATGCTACTAGGGTTTTATTATTGGCCTTTGGATTTTTCTGATATAAAAGGAAATCTTAAAGATCTTTTCAAACCAAAGTGATTCTATGATTCTAGGAAAATTCTTCTTTAGGCTAAAATTGGTGTGATGTGATACACCTGATGTCCTCATATGAGCAACTTCTTCCTTTCTAGATAGTTTCTCCCTTACCCTAAGTCCTTCAATATTGATATTAAATAAATGAGTCTTATTTAGAGAACTAAGATTAGCCATTCTATTCCATAATCACCTAGATTATGGTTTGTGTAATAGTTTCCAAATGTCATTAATAATGAAAAACAAGTTAAAGATGCAACTTAAGCAAGGCAATCTAAACCTGTTCCATTAATTTAAGAGTCGGGGACATAATGGGCAGATTTGTACATTTCACAGGCTTGGATGCATTATGTTGCTGGTTGCTCTACATTGAGAAAATAGCTGGGTAATATATAAATAGAATGGCTGACATTATTCCTGAAATACTTTAGCTCCAGGAATGATATTGTCTCTGCCTGGCTGTATTTGCAAAGCAGATTATATAGGCCTTGTTATATGAATTACCTGGTTGGTCATGCTATCCACAGCACTTAGGGAGCTGAATGAATAAATAATGTACAACTGACATGTTTCAGGGATTTACAGCATAACTGATCTTTAACACAGATTCTTAATGGCCACATCGGTTTACAGGATGTTTCTGAGATCCTACCCTTTTCTTCCTCAAGCAACATGGACACTTGAATCCATACCCACAATGCTGATCTTTCGGGTGCTGCTGGAGAGCCCACACTGCAGCACAGACAGGGCACAAACTCATCATGATAAAGGCCCAGAAATGTAAAACTTCACCAAAGGGTAACTCTGGTCCTTCTAGGTCAGCCAGCACCAATCCTGAGGGCTACCTGTCCAAACAGCATAAAAAGACACATGCTAGGCAGCTTCAGGCAACTTGCCTTCAGGGGAGGGCAAGTGAGACCCAGGCAGGCATGTAGAAGTACTGACCTTTGATGGATACTGAAGGCACTGCAGAGGAGGAAGAAGGGCCATGCTATCCCTGGTCTGAAGTGTTTATGATATAGTTACAGATCTGATAACCTGGTGCAGGAAGAAAACAGCTTTCTGAGGGTCAAACGGGGCTATGCCCCACCTTGGACCTCAACCACGAGCTACAGAAGAAAGGCAAGGTGGGGCAGACCAACAGCAGGTTGAGGCAGAGAAGTGGATTAGAGTCCAGAGAGCTCCGCATATAAAGAAAGATCATTGCTTTTCAGGTTTTTTTCAATCATATTTGCATGTTGACCACCTAAAGGCATGTCTCTTGGCTGGATGGTGACAAAAAGCAAAGTGGGGCACATCCCAGAGCACTGTACCGCTATGATTTATTTGCTATAGCGTTGTTGGAATAAAGACAATAATGCTTATTTATTTTAACACCATGAGATTTTAGAATTAGCTCCATTTGCCTTTTGCTTGCGCAAACTGCACAAATGGAAGTTTGTTTATTTAACGTAAGTCTGCTTGAAAAAAAATACAATAGGCTAGCATCTCTGTGATACCATCATGCTTTTCTAGCAGCAGGTGTGCTGTAGAGCTTCTGTTCTGCAAGCATTATATATGTTTGTCTGTCAACAGATTACTCCTTTGCACATGTACGTAGAATGAAGTAGAGAAGAAGGCATGTTGGTGGTTCTCTTGTATGTCACAAGCAGGGAAGTGCAGAATCAAAGACAACTATTAAGTAAAGACAGTATCCCTTGGAAAATACATGCATCTTTCCAGAGATTACTTCTGAAACCCTTTATTGTGTGTATATTTAAGTTTTAAGCTTGCATTCTCTTTTTCTTTATTTTGGGTTTTCTTTTACTTAGACACACAGCCAAGGACTCCACTGTGTGCCCAAGGCCTATGGAGTTCATATGAATTTGAATGCATGCTTGCATTCTATAGATCTCTAGAGTATTCATCAATTATTCTCCTTGTGGCATCATAAAACTAGCAAATAGCTGGGAAAAGTCACCCTGCCATGAAAAAAAATCAAACCACCTTTATTTTGTAAATAGCTGTTGGGAGGTATGAAAGCTGTCCAAATAATGAAACAGGTTAAGAATTCACAGTACAAAGTTTTGTATCAAAAGTACAAACATAACCGGTGACCTTTTTGAAAAGAAAGAAGCTCCGTATTTGTCTCTTGTTACTGAACACAGGCAACAATAATGACCTAAATGAGACCTACTGTGTGCAAACAGAAAACAAATGCATAGTGGGTTTCTAGAAACAGCCACTCTCTGATGTTTAATTGGAAAATGTTAAATGCAGAGATTTACCAATTTATTTTAACAAAATAGCATTCACAGACTCTAACAAGTTTCAACCTTGGCGCTGGCTGAGTAGCCTTTATGGTGTAAACAACTAATTTGGCATCAATACTGAGTAAATATCAGACCGCAACCTTTTTTATTAACTGCAAATATCCAAACACATCAGTGTTTGGTACTCAAATATAGTATCTGATATAGCTGGGAGGTGCTATTCCTTTGGTACAGTGAGGTGCACAGAAAGCAGAAGATTCTAGTCTACCAGGATCTGTTCATCTCCAGTATCCTTTCCCCAAAGCTGCAGGACAAACACTATTGTAGCTGCCATTGCTGACTGTCCAAAAGACTGATAGACCCCATAGAAAGAAAGGCAATTAGAAATGTGACAAAATTGATGTCATGAGGAGCACAAAGTAATAATAATAATAATAATAATAATAATAATAAAAGTCCCTGCATGGCCTGGATTAATTCAGCCCTGGAAAAGTAAGCATCCAGCTAAATAATAACATGGCAAAATTAGCTAGAAAGAATTTGCTGAAAGGAGTCTGAGCTGTGCTCAAACCAAACAGGCTGGAATAAGGCTAAGCAGAAATTTAGCTGGGTTTGCTAGCAGGGTTTGCTGACAACTCAGGTCATTTCTCACTACAGAGAGTAATTTTTCTAGTTCATGCTCCATCCTTTTCCTTAAGCCAGCCAAGAGAATCTTGAATTATATTTAGTTATATATGTCTGTGTGTGTACATGTATGTGATATTTACATGTATAATACATATAACTTCAGTTTGGAAATAATCTGATTATAGCAATAGTAAAGGATGTAAAAAAGCATGACTGGTCCTTCAAAAGTACCTACAGATAGGTAAAATAAGCACCTTTACAAGCTATTTAGAGAGAATTAGACTTTATGCAAAGCAATTTTTCTTCAAATGTATTTATCCTGTTTAACATAGTGTTTGTTTTGCAATTTTAAAATACCTAAATGTTATTGTTCAAAACCCCAGAAACTTATAATAAGTAAGTATTTTATAACTTGCAGTTCTTACTTAGATTTCAATAGCTTTTAGGCATTACAAGTTGCTAGATGAAAAGAAGCAATATTCTAGTTATGAATTATAAGCATAATAAAGAATAGTAATGATTATTCTCTTGCCTCAGGTAGGCCTGGGATTGGTCTTGCTCAAGCACTAGTGATTTGTTAGATATATGGCAGTTGCACTGTTGAGTTACTCAGGCAACAGCAAATGTTAAAAGAAGGGCGTAATTCCAGTTTGTTCCAGTAAAATTGACTGATACAGGAAGAAGCTAGGCAGATTAGCTCATAGGCAAGGAAGCAGTATACATATCCCAGCCCATAAACTTATGTGAGAGAAGACAGAAATGTTATTTCTTTAAACAATATATATCTTTAATTATGGTTTCTAGTTTTCATAGCTGTAGAGGAAAAAGTTGAACCCGATTTTGACTTGTTTCTGAATGTATAGATAGTAATTAAAAAAAAAAAAAAAAAAAAAGACCCAAGTAAGATATTTATTGGTATAAATCTAATTAGTTTTAGGTCATCAGATTTTGAAGACTGACTGGCACTTGAGAGTATATATAGTTGGCAACACCAGAAAACTCTGAGGTCACGTGGAGCCACTTAAGTAAGTCTAAAACTATGTGTCCTACAGTAATGTCTCAACCAGGCTGTTAAATCTTTGTTTACTGGCCTTCTTGTCTTCCTTCCTCATTGCAAGCTCCAGAACCTGATTTCATTCTCTGGTAAACTTTTGTTCACTTCTTGTGTTCCTCACAACTCTTTAGCTGATAATTGCCTTAAACAGGGCTAATGTTACAAGGTTTTCCATCCTACTGTTCTTTTTTTTAATTTTTTTTAAATTTTTTTTCCTGTAAGTCCTTAAAATTGCCTACTGCACCTTCTTTAAGCACCACAGAAACTGTGTGGTACCTCCTGTTTTTTCATCTGTGTTATGTCACACCAAATATCTGAACCAGGTTTTTAAACATCTGGTTAGGAGCTGCTAACAACATAAAAAACCCTTAAACCTGGTTTAGAAGCCTATAAGAAGTGTAGCTGCTCTTCAATCATGTCCTCTGATTAATATTGAAGCTGCAAAAATACAGTTTACCCTTTCACTGGTGATAATAACCATAGTTCTTCTGAGGGAGATGATTATAGCTACAAATCTAGGGCCTTGGTAGATACAGCCCTTCTGTATCGAGGGGCTGGTAGGATTCACCCATGAGTAATGGCCAAAATTTACTACCTATTCATAAGGATCTCTTATTGGTCATAAAGTAATTTTCTGTGAAAAGTCAGAAAACTTATATATATTGCCACTAATGAATTGTTGATGTATGGGGGGAGAATATCTTTTTGCTATCTATAAGATTTAAATGCAGCGGCGTATAGGATCAGTATGCCCAAATTTATTAGGTGATTTTAAAAGCTGCCTCCCTCCTGAAATAATTATTAAAATACCAAGGAAGTCACTGTTCTCTAATAAATATGTGTATTTTCTCAGTTATATAATTGTGACATAATATTTTAAGTTAATCTGGCTAATTTAATTCTATACATTTTCCTGGACCATTGCCTTGATTCACATTCCCTTTGGTTTACTGGCTGCACAGTCAGAGGTTCCTGTTTATAGTGACTGCCCTGTTAAATGATGTTAAATTGAGTTTTTGACTGGCTGGTATTTAACTGGGAAAGGTCAGTAAATTACTTTTACTATTATCAAATACCATGGGGGATAAACAACAACAAAAACAACAAAAGGTTACACCTAAAAAATTTAAATTAGTGAATTTTAACAAAAGCATACTGTGCGGTGGGATGGAGGTGGACACAGTTTGGTTATAAATGCATGGTTTACATGGTAATTACAACTCTGCTATGTAAGACATAAGAACTTTATCTTAGCCTTTCAATATGCAGCTCACTAACTTACCTGGAGCAGTCATTTGAAAGTGATCACTAACTGCTTGCTGCATTTTTCTTAGGAATTACTAAAATTTCATGTTTTCCTGACAAGGTAATTCAATGTTATTTATAAACAGAGTTCAACCATACAACTGCTACAACTTTTCAATCTTCCCGGTAGTCTTTCTGGGTCACAGGACATGTCACTAGGTAGACACTGACTTGGGAACTTGGCAGGCAGCTCAGTGCTTGATGTCACAGGTTTTTTTTTGCTTGACCCTAAGTCCATCTAGTGAGTACCACAGAAGGCTTGGGGCAGGATTCAGGTAATGTGTCAGGTAATCAGTATTTAAGACTGAGCTCTTAGTTCAAGTTCATCCAAATGGCAGAGTTATTATAATTCAGAGTGGGATGAGCTCACTAACCACTCAAGATTTTCTAGAACATGGATTGCAGATTTCGGTTGCAGACTTTGGTCCACTGATACAAAGGAAAATTATATTGAACTTCAGAGGCATACAGTTTTGACCTCATTGATTGTTTTGACTGGATAAAAGAATCAAGCATTTGGGATTATAGCACTTAACTCCTTTAAGATCGGTTAAGAATTTATGCCTTATTAACCAATTAAAATTTCTTTAAGCTCTTACAGTTTCCTAGCATGGCTGGACTATTCTAAACTCCTAAAGAGACTTAAGAGTTTATAGTGTCTTAGCATCATTAAGATTTCTTCCCTCATTAAAAAGACTTAATCATGCTAAGGTTCCTTAACTATTTAACAAAGCTTATAGGCACTGCAGTTTTTCCTGATTTCCTTCTTATTTTCCAAACAAGAAAAATCAATGCAAAGAATTGTGCAACTTGAGTTTGAGACGCTAAGCTCTTATTTGAGAAATTTAAGAAGTGATGTTAACCTCAGTTAGTTCAGGCATGATGGTTGCATATAATGTTTTCTCTGTGGAACCAGAAGCCTTTATCAAGTGGTTCAGAGTATCCCATAAGAGGTAACTCTTCTGCGTTAAGAAATCACCATTATGTTGGATGACTTAATAAAAAATAAAATTAAAAAAAAAGACTATAAAGCCCCTCTTTTTTTTTTTAACTTAGAATTCCACTGTTTTCTTTTTCTTGTGTTTATATATGTACCTAAATTTATGAAATATTCATTAATTTATGAACATGTTAATCCTATAGAGTTAAGCACATGCTATCTTTTACACAGGTCAATAACTATAAAGCCTCAGGATGAAAGAGGCTGAAGACAGACTGCTCAAAGACAGTGACTTCTTTCTCCTCTACTTTAGGGCATTTTGTTATGTTAACAATAAATTGGGGTTTTTTTTCAAATTGTCCATATGCAAAAACAAAGCCTGCATGATGCACTTCTGGGGAAGTGTGGCTGAAAAGCTAGCTGGTAGAAAAGAACCTGGGGGTTCTAATTGACAAGAGGCTGAACATGAGCCAGCAGTGTGCCCAGGTGGCCAAGCAAGCCAGTAGCATCATGGCTTAAACAGTATAGAAATAGTGTGAGTAGCAGAAGTAGGGAGGTGATTGTTCCCCTGTACTCAACTGGTGAGGCCAAGCCTTGGGTATTGTGTCCAGTGTTGGGCACCTCAATACGAGAGAGATATGGAGGTGCTGGAGTGAGTGCAGAGGAGGCAATGAAGCTGTTGAAGGAGAATAAATCTTATGAAGAGCAATTGAAGGAACCAGGACTGTTTAGTTTGAGGAAGAGGAGGCTAAGGGGAGACCTCATCACTCTCTACAACTACCTGAAAATACATTGTAGAGAGGTTGGTGCTGGTCCCTTCTCGCAGGTAATTAGCGATAGAACAAGAGGGAATGGATTCAAGCTGCAACAGGACAGGTTTAGACTGGACACTAGGGAAATAATTTTCCCAGCAAGAGTAGTCAGTCACTGGAATAGGCTGTCCAGGGAGGTGGTTGAGTCACCATCCCTGGATGTGTTTAAGGGTCATTTAGATGTGGTGTTGGGGGATGTGGTTTAGGGGTGAACTTTGTAGAGTAGGGTTAATGGTTGGAATCAATGATCCCAAGGATCTTTTCCAACCTGAATGATTCTATGATTCCATGATTCTATGCTTAAAGTGCGTCAATTGTTCATGTACTTATGAAAAGAGAGAAACAAGAAAAGAATACAATTAAGACATTACTTACCTCTAGGAGATCAGGATTTGTAATTCCTGTACTGTTCTCATATTTGACTTCTCTTCAAATGTTCTCTGGTTTCAATGCATATTGCAGATGGTGGGTTCACAAAACAGATGAAGGTCCTTGTCCTACAACTGGTTTTGGGGTTTTTTTTCTGTGAATGAAGCCCTCTAGTTTCTAGGTGTCCTGCACAGGTAAGAATAGATCAAAACAGTTTCATAAAAATGTTTGGTTGTACATTTTGAGCTTGTTGAGAAAAGAATAAAGCCACTCTAGAATATTATTGAGACTGCTGCTGTTCCCAACCTGTACTTTTTTTCCTTGAAGCATCAAAATTGACATGACTGAGAATTGTGTTTTTTCAATTAAAAAAAATCCCGATTCTACTCCTAATGGATGAAGCAGAAGCGAGTTACTAATATGATTCACTGGTAGTTCTTTTGGGTCTTCCAGGTGAAAATATCTATCTATCTATCTTTCTATCTATCCATCCCATAAAGCAAAGTAACATCAGGATGATCTTTAAAGCTGCTCCAATATATGCAAACACCACTACGGCTGCCACAAAATAACAAGCCTGCACTCTTTCCTTCTTATGCAAGATAGCCTTTGTGGGAAGGAAGGACAAAATACTATTTCTAAAGCAGCATTTTGTGGATGATGTAGTAAAATGGCATTTTTTCTTTCTTCAGTTATTTCAGGCTTTTGAATATATGATATTACTTTGAGAAGATAATTTGTAAAGTGGTTTTACCCACATGGTCCAAAAGTTTTAATCTATTACCCGTACATAACTGAGTAACAACATGGGATGACAGTGATAGGTAACAAAGGGTATCCCTTCTCTACAACAAAGTCCCACTTCCATGGTCCTCCTTAAACTGGTCTGCCAAACAGCTTCCCTGTCTATCGTAGGAATCACCTGAGGCTAAAAGCATTCACAGATTTCAAGTGTTGAAGTCAAGGTTCCCGAGCTTTGAGAGTTCATAGCTTTATTATTGTGCTTTACATGCCTAAGCTGCAATTCTCAATTACTTATGATCCAGCTGTGCCAGCTCTGCATTTCCTCGGATCATGTTCTTGAATCCCCAGTCAAAAAAGAAGCATCAGATGATTAGGTGTTTAGCTGTTATTATTTTATTTCCATCATACAGGACTTCTACAGGAAAAGCAGATGTAGTTCTTTATCCTCTAATTTCCATCATTTCTACAGCACTTCTCCATGGCAAGTGAACTCTATGGCTCTGCCTTGAACTCAAGGCCTACAAAACTAAGCCTCTCTATTCATGATTTTCTGTTACCATAACATAACAGAGATCTTCAGTTTCTGAATACTTGTAGGTGATGCTAAAGCATGCAGGATAATATCCCAGTTATCCTAATGCCATCCAAAGTTGAGTGTGAATAAGCACCAATATGCGGTGCACTGTCTTTAATGGCTCAGCAGGATGCTCATTTTCTGTCCATCTGTGGCAGAGAGAACAGCCGTGAATCTATTGGAGGAGCATCTTCTCCTTGCATCACAAGTCCTCACAACTCAGAGAAGTCCTATGAAGCTTTTAATCTGGAGAAAACTAACACATGGCAGATCTGTAGGATGCAGAAGAGGAGAAAGCATAATGGGTTTATACAATCTTTCAGTTCGACCAGCAATTGTTCCAGAATTTCCATGTGCAAAACTGTTTTCATGAACTTGTGTAGCAACTCACCCCAAACCTCTTGAACCACAACATTGCAATTGCAAGTTACACAATTCTAAAAGCACGTTCAGATAAGCTGGAATTTTGTTCATTCTTTATACCAACCCTTAAAAGAACTTTGGTGCCCGTCATGATTCTGGGGATCCTGCCCATATTTTTTTGTCAAGGCTTATGAAGCTGAATATCCTGGGGAAGTCAGTCTTAGCAAACTGCTATTTTGTGGTTGCAGAAAAGTGATGGCTTGTGTGTTTGAAAGGGTGGTCACAGGACAGCCTTGCCTCTTGAAATCATTTGGATATCAAAGTTGAAAATGCCATGTGTGCACCATATGTGGGTTGTTGAGCACTGCAGTCTTCCCTTGCCCCTACAGACTCAACCAGTATCAGTCCAATCCAGGTTTCTTTTCCCAGTTGACTCCCTTTGTCTGTAGGCGTTGCAGCTGCTGCTGCAGGGCTAAGTCTTGCTCTTCTGATTTCTGAATTAATCAGCTTCTTCCTTTGTGTCAGCAGTAGTCATTAAAAGTACTGGAGAGATAGATACCCTGTTTTCTGTTCACAAATATGCCCCAGTAATGCCCAGACTAGAGATGAAAGTCTCATCAGTGTGGAAGTAACTGTCAGGGATGGTTGCTGTCAGAACTGAAGTCCAGACTTTGGGTCAAGAGGACTCTTTCCCCCACATCACATTGCAAAGGGTTGTTGCCCTCCCCTGTAGACTGCAGTTTGCGCAGCAGTCTGGTCCTTAGCTCACCATGAAATTTTAATCAGTGACTATATTAGCAATTCCTTCCCACCTTTTTCTCTAGCTTCTACTGCTTTCTTCCTGTACCAAACTGGTTTTATGGCTTTAATCTCATGCTGCTTTTTTGTTTTGTTTTGTTTTCAGTGTGTTGTAAAAGAGCATTATAATAGAGTGTTTTGAGGCCAAGGGTTTGAAGGAGCACATGCTAAGATTGTCTGTGGAGCTCTTGGACCTGGCCAGCTACTGTACATTCGTCATGATTGCATGGGACTGATTTCAGTCCATTAAGCAGATCTTTCCAATCCCATATTGTATTAAATTCACGTAGGCCACAATTTTTCAAAGGCTTGTAAGTAGCCCATACTGGGTTGATTTTCACGGGGAAAGAAAAAAACAAACAAAAAGCATAATTCCTAACAAAATTATTCCCTCCTGCCAATTTCAGGGCAGTGCATGACAGCAAGTGAGCTTTGCAGTGAAAATGTCTGATTTTTTAATATTTCCCCCTCCCCCCGTGAGTGAAACCGAATGTTTTTCCCCTATTCTCATTCTTGGAAACAGTTGTATTTTTTTAGCTGAAAATTTCCAACACATCTCAGCTTGAGGCACAGACATCGCATGGAAAATTTCAGCCCAAGCATTTAATGTTTGGCAAAGTTATAAGCAACTGGGACTTAAAATGAGAAGAGTCTGGCAATCTGGGATGTGCTAACAGCCTTCTTTCTAATGAACATGCTTTTACAAAGGCTATTAATACACTCAAAAACTAGTTTGAAAGTCAGAATAGACCAAAACCCATGTTGGTGTCCTGTCTGAACTTTCTGGTCTTTACGGAAAAGTACTTTGAAAATTCATTGGAAAGCAAAGTTGTATGACTAAAACAGATATAAATCTAACTATAATTTTCTGGTAGGCTTAATAGTTGAAATATTGTCTTCAGCTTCAGTGGTGATATTACTGAAATGCAGTGTAGCGCTAGAAAAGCTACAGAAAAGGAAATTGAGAATGATCCCTAGAGATAAAGGAATGTGCAAGATGGAGTAAAGTAATTTGCATAAAAATTGTTAGATTCGTATTTAATTGAATTATATTGGATCTTACACTTTATAGATAATGTCAGTTTGAGTTACTATTGTAGGTTATTACAGAGTAGTGTATTATTAAAAACAAATATATTATTGAAACAAGTTTTGACAATGTGCTTACCTGGTAAAGTAATTTTTTTAAAAACACTCATGCTTTCTAGTGCAGTGAAATATGATAGCACTAAATAAAACCTGTTAAATTTGTGGTTTCCATCATTCTTGTTATAGATCTGTCCCACAGGTGCCTAGAAAATGTTTCCAGCTGATTCACTTTTGTGCAGCAGGCCAAGTCACGTTACAATTTGGTGGATATTGTTGATTGATGCTTTATAATTATAGTACAGTCAGTCCTTTCCTCCCCCCCTTCTTGATGTTCAGCCATTAAACTAATACTGCCAGGTTAAAAATACCATGTTTTCAAAGCTTCTTGCATGTGTGTTAGTAGCACTGCTCTGACATGTTACAGTGGAAGAATTCTAAATAATCTTATCTATATCCCTGTGTTTATGCTCTTTCTGTGAAGCCGATTAATCAGAGAGCTGAAAGTACGGTATTTGCCACAATACGGTACAGATTTGGTTTACCTTATGACATGACATTACTGTGCTACATCTAACCAATTGTACAATGCTCTATTCTGGGTTGACCCACCTCCCGTGATGATTAGCTTAACCCATGGTGTAGAAGAAGAAGTTAACTGTCATTTTAATATGTATAACTCTTATGTTATTTGCTGAAAAGTTTTGCTTTCTGATCTACCTGCAGTTTTTGACATTCCATTCTCTAAGTAGTGACTTTATCATTTTCCTATTCATTTGTGATAGGCTTAAGAGCTGAAAGTTGTTTCTGAATTGGAACTATAAGATTATTTAAATTTCTCTGTTAATTTTCATGTTAGCTTTCACGTATGCTGTACTATTATTAGCCAGTGGTCACTATAGTACCATCCTCTTGCATTAAAAATAAACCAGCAATGTCTGTGCCTGCATTTTTAATCACACTTATGCTCTGTTTTAATCTTCTGTCTCCCTTTGATTCCCTGTCAGCACTGCTGAAAATCATACAGATCCTTACAGCACAGCAGTTAGAAAATCTGATGCTGTTGGTACAGGCTTAATCTTGGCACTCCCAAACAGTGACCTTCCTATGGGTCACAACATTCTAGTCCTTCTTGTGAAACACTGTAAGTTGAAGTGGATCCAGTTATAATCAGTTTAGCAGTGTGCTGACTGTTGTGAATCATGCCAAATGCATAATAGTTAATGACTGTAGCAGCCACAGAACACTGATGCTTCAGATTATTTTTTTTCTTGTGGAAATTTAGGTTTTTGTAACTTCTTTTTAATGTTTCTACTTACTTGTTTTGTAATTGTATGTGGTTTTTAAATAAAAGTCTTTTGGTTCTGATTTTGTCTCCAAGAATCTTGATATACTCTGAGCTCTATCAGGATATTCTGCTGTGTGGTTTATCTACATGGCCAACTCAGAGACAGGATTAAAAAGGCTGAACATGGGGTTTATTATAAACCCACCAAGATCTCAGATGGAGATTTTGCCACTATTTTGCATTAGTAGGTTTCAAAGTGATGCAACTCTTTGAGGCTGAATGAAAGCAGTGCTGGAGAAGTCCAGATAGTCAGGCTGGAGCTATGACCCCAACTGTGCAGTCAGGTGGACCTCTGAAGCCCACTGAAGGCCCTTGGTATCTGTGGTTTTTCACAGAGCTGTAGCAAGCCACCTGCTTGGCTCCACTTGCTGATGGCCCCAGGAGAGCTGCAAAGTGTACACGTATACACAGAAACTCCTATGAATGTTAGGAAATGGCATAAACAGACTGTGTTCTGTTCTGCTTCATCATTGTGGGGATTAAGAACTGATCCTATCCAAAAATGCATAGATGCAAATTCCCTTACTCCTTCTGAAAGAGACAGCAAGTCAGGAAAAAGAAAACAAGGCAGAAACCAAAAGAGTTTTCTAGGCCACTTTGCATAGTGTTGGGTGATGTCAGGTCAAGTTTAAACCAAATGTAGGAACTGCCCTGATTGCTCCTTCAGAAATTGTGAGTATTTTGCTGGGTTAGTCTCCTTGGAAACACTGACAGGTACAGAGGGAATTAGGGGCTCCCTGGACCAAAGATGTTAAAAACAAGACTGAAAATGACCTTGTAACACAGTATTTAAGGCTCCGAGGGGAAGGTGTGTGTTCTAGTTGGTGGTCAGAGAGCAGCTTCTGTTTTATTTTAAAAGAACCTATGGTAAAATGCTACCTGCAAGACTGGGTTAAGAAGAAGAAAACATTAATGCACATACTTGGGAAACAGTTTCGGACTTTTTGCTTGCAAATTGTAAGGTATCGAAGTCCTCAGTATAGAGACCTTTCAGGTTAGTATTTCTAACATCAGCTAGTTCAACTAGCTCCTATTCAGTCTGAACCTGTATATTGGTCCCATCCCAAGCTGGCTTGAACCGTGTACAGCAATTAGTTGCTCAGCTGCAGTCTGAGATCCTTGTGTAGCCAAGTGTCAGAAAAGTACGAATGAGAGGCATGTCACCCAGACTTGCAATACTTTATTCTTTTGCTGACAGCTACTAATTCCAACATGAGATGCTGAAGTCTGTTTTCACACATTTGCTTTTAATCAACAAAACCTACACGTTATGTGATGAGAAGTCAATCCTGTATGATGCAGGGTGTCAGATCTCATTGACGTTATCTGTTTTAACTTTAGATACCTAGTTGGTTTTTGCAATATTTTAAAAAAATTGAAGGAAAAAGTGAAAAATTATGATAACCTATTACATTAACCAATGTAATTCTCCTTGCATAATTATTGCTTTTCAATAGTTTTAAGTTTTTTTTTTTCAATAGTTATAAAAGTTTTCTTTAAGTATGGCAACAGGGTTTTGGCATGACACAATGCATAATTCTTATGTTTCTCCTTGTAAAATTCCACTGTGTTCATCAATTCCAGCTGAACCTCCAAAGAAATTTTGCTCTTGGCTCCCATTTCATAAGTACAATGAAGCCAGTGCCAATAGCTTGTGATTATCTAGCTTGGTACAATAGTTATGGTCTGGTTTTCCAACCTTGGGAAATAACTGAAACAATATTGATTTGCTTAAAGGCAGACAGTTTAACAGGCACCGTAGTCAGGATTCTAGTAGCTTTCTAAGTTTTGGGCTTTATATTAGGGTTTGGGGTTTTTTTTTTGTGTGTGTGTGTTTTGGTTTTTTGCCATGCATGTAATTTTATTAAAAATAAGAGAAAGGACAAGAGGGTCTTTTAAGATCTCTTACATGGAATTTCAGAATGGAAGTTTGGTGCTGTTAGTGTCATGAACTTTTTCAATTTATCTTTTAAGAAATCCTACTATCTTCTGTTTCCTGAGATGGTGTCTTAGCCAGATAAACCAGGTAAAAGGTAATTTCCACAGTTAAATAAAAGCAGCTTTTTTTTTCTCAATTCATTAACTTCATTTCTATACAATGAAGAGTCCCTTGACTAGGTTTGATTTGGAAGTGACCTGTAGCAAGGGAAGAAAAATGGGGTGGAAGTCACTAAAAGAAGCTTTTGAGAGAAGTGCTTGCTGTGCCTCTATGGCTGGCACAACTGCAACATGGCTTGCTCTGATTTCTGCTCAGGAGGAGGGGTTGATACAGAACAGCAGTATAGCTCTTTTAGGCAGCCTTAAGATTTAAGTTCCACATCTTAATCTGTGAGCTGCCTAAGGATGGCTCAGCTCTTAAGGACTTGCATAAATGAAAACAGCTTAACACTGAAGAGAATCACTGCTACCAAAAATTCACATCCACTTCAGCTATCATATGAGCTATTGGAGGAAACATGAACACTTCAGCATTGGTTATGAAGTTATACCTTAATCTAAAAACAATCTCGTAATAATAGGCTTTTTCTTCCTTACTGTAGATTAAAACTATGTCATGTATGTTAGATCTCACTTTGAGATATAAAAATGCAAGCCACTAATGTGTATCATTCAGCTAAAGCTATCCTGAACCTATGTTTACATTTGGAAAAAGAAAAAAAAATTACAAACTTAAAAAGAAATCCTTTATATGGTATATATTGGAATGTTCAGGCCTAAAGAAACTTTGCTGAGCAAATGGTAAATAGAACTGAAATTTGATTTTAAGAATATAAATTTCTATTTGCTGTAAAACATGGACACATATATAGAACAGGTATCAAAAAAGTAGCAAGTAGGGTGGTATGTGCGCTCATAGCTTAATATATTACTACTAAATTCCAACTATGCACTTTGACCTCAACCAAGATTAAAGGCTTTACACAATTCTTGCTAAAAAGAGATTGTACCTCCCTATTTGAACGCTGTTAGCAGAATTTTGGTGTATGCCATATTAATTCCTTCAAACAAATGATTAATGTCACATTCCTCCAATCATGAAAAGACTTCCAGAGGCCTTACATACATACTACCTTCAACAAGCAAAAAAAAATAGTGAGTACAAAATTAGTTTAAGTGAAGGAAGACACTTGTACAAATCATGAACATGACTTAAAATATTAAGCCTTTCCACACCACATGGTAGAGCAAAACACTCGCTATCTAGGTTACAAAAAGGTAGTGTGGAATACATACTGATTTAACATCTCCAGTGCTTTCACATTCTTATTTGGTAAGGTAAGAGAGTTCTAGGATATATCAATGAGCATCCTTAGGTTTTCAGATTGATGTACAAGTGGTGACAAATTCTTTTGGTTTTTTTTACCTATACACGTAACATGCACACAAGCATCCAATCAACAAAAGGTAAACACTATAATCTTTAAAACAAAAACATTGCCAGTTTATTTATAAAGTCCACAAGATTTCAATTATACATATGCTTTAAATTTTTTTCAGTGTATCAGTCTTTCCCAGTCACAAGTGAGAGCTTTGTTTATAAAGTTCTTGCCATGTTTAGACACCTAAATCCACTTGAACGATTTTGTCTTGTGAATTAACTTTACCCAATATACTGACAGGTTTTACTCTTAGCATTTGATCACTCTGACTTAGATATTGAGAGAGAAGCTGCATGAATTATACATTTAATAAATGAAATAGGAAGTAATCTGATTGAAGAGACTGAAGCTTGGTTAGAGGAGACAAGAGCTACATTTCACCCAGACCATCATGGTTTGGAAGACTACAGGGTATTTCAGGGATTCCATACCAGTGAACTATGACGGTGCCCCAGTTTATCAACTATAACATTTGCATTCTTTTTAAGATTTTTTTTTCCTTCCCTTTATGTTAACTAATTGGTTTCAGATTAGTTCTCTTGGACATTAAAATCACTGTAAAAAAAAAAAAAAAAAAAGCCTGTTACTGTTACATATATATTTATTCATAGGTTCTAATTTTTTAAAAAATACTTTTAAAATCATTGCTGTACAGGTTTCATTCTAAGTACAAAGGTTCTGACCTAAATTTTTGCAGATTTAGTGAGAAACTCCACTGATAGATGCGTTGGCTTGAAAATGAAATGACAATCTCTTCATCTCTTTGCGACTGGGAGCCAAAGGTGAATTCAATGCTCATAAAAATACCGTAACTTTATATCTTTATGGAGCTTTGAATAATTTTATTAATCCTTTATTTTGATGCATTGAGAATTGAGTATCAAATATTTTTCAATTGAATATCAAATATTTCCTTGGGTTTTTTTCTTCACTTTAATTCTCTCTTTCCAAGTTAGACCAGAGCTCCCTGACCAAAACCCCTTTGTTCCACTACTGTAGGGTGTGCTTGCCCCTCTTGGGCTGCCATTCTTTATCTCAAAAGCCGTTTTTATCCTTTATTCTTCTTTTTTATTCTTCATACTAAAGTAGTTGTATCTTGGAGGTGACACAGTTGTATATAAACTCAGATCCTCTAAGTATCTCAGGACTGTTAGGGAAATGCACTGACTTACTTAGCAGCCCAAAGTCAGAGCCACGTCTTGTAACCTGGTCTAGGAATGAAGGTGCTGCATAAATTTAAGAGTGTTGGTTTTCAGGTGAGTTTTATTTCTTTAATTGGAAATACATTAACGGCTCCTTTCATCATCTATTCAGTGTGCAGCAAAATAAGACCCCCCCCCCAAAAAAAAGCATTCTTTAAATGAAAAAAAAAACAAACCAAAACCAACAAACAAACCAAACACAAGAAATGAGTACTGTGTTGGGGTGCCCGACTTTGTGAGTTACCTCCCCGGTTGCTACCTAGCTGGAAACCACGCCGCGGCTGCTGCCGCTCTCAGACGGCTGCGGACGCGGTGAGGGGAACCCCGCCACCCGCGGGGGACGCGAAGGCCGCGCCGCCGGCACGCGAAGTTCCCCGCAGCGGCGCTCGGCATTAGGTTAAGCTGCTCTATTAACCTCCCTCGCGTTTCATTTCGGTTTCCCTCGCTCGCTTCCGAGCGCACATCCCACCCGCTCTCCCCCCGCCACCCTGCACCACCGCCGCGCCGGCCGTTGCCCTCAGGCCGCCGCCCCCGCGCCAGCCCAAAGGCCGCTCTCGCGCCGCCGCCCGCCCGCGGCAGGTGCACGGCAGCGCAGCTTGTTGCCACCCTGACCAGGGGCTGGGCCGCCGGGCAGAAGCGCCCACCCTTCCCCCGCTCGGGCGGCTGCCGGGACTTGAGGCCGAGCCAAAGGTGAGTGAGGCGCGGGTAGGGGTCAGCCCCTGGGGGTTGCTCGTCCCGCCTGATCCCGCCGCGGAGCTGGGTGGACGGGTCGCGGTGCGGTGGCGAGCTGTGCCAAAACGTTCGCCGTTCCCAGGTGTGAGGAGGGCAGTGAGGCTGGTCTGCGAGTAATTAGTAACGAGCGTGAGGAAAAGGTGGATTTTTTAAATTTTTTTTTTTCTTTCTCTCTCTTTTAAGGAGGAAGACGGGGGTCGTGAGTGCTTGCTCCGGGCGCGGACAGACTGGGGGTGGGGGGAGCCCTCGAGCCACGGCTCAGTGGTCCGGCTGACGGGGGTCGTGGCTCTTCCCTGCCCGCAGCGGAGGGTGAGGAGGGAGGCTGAGGCAGGGAGGGCGGGTGATGGCAGATCCACACCCGGCCCAGGGCTGGCTGAGGTGGGGCGGGGGTCTAAGAGGCTTGGGAGGGGAGCTCAACCGGGGCTGCGGGGAAGGCCCGCCGGAGGGTAAGGGGCAGCTGGGAGCTAGCAGGTGGTCAGCAGCAGGTAGTGACGCAGTCCTCATAGCTGAGGAGGGAGACCGAGTCCTCAGCTGTCCTTACTCCTCAGGAAAGGGGCTAAAGTGACTGAGGAGAAGGCTGGAGGACGGACCTTTGCTGGTGGAAGAGGGAAGGATGGTAGCAGAGGGCTGTGTGGTGGTGGGAGAGTGTGAAGGTGCTGTTTGTGATAGTGGCTTACAGGTGGGAGTATGGGTTGACTGAGCTGGGTGGTGAAATAGGTGGGTCCTTTGCTAGGGAAATTGGGGAGTGACAAGATTGACAGCCAGCAGTCGTTTATTTCCTTCTGTATGCCCTGGTGACCTGACTTAAGATAATGGTGTCATATACTAGTTGATCAGAAGTAGGACTTTCTTTCTGATCTTTAGCTTGGTCAGATGGGGTGGAGAGGAAAAAGGGAGAGGAGTTAATTGTCAATGACATTTAACTTTCTCTTTTCTTTCTTTATTTTTTCCCTCTTCAGGCAGCCCCTTGAATGAATAAATCTGAACATGTTTGTAACTCCCAAGCAGTTGCAGCAGCAATGTAGGGATAATTCTTTAATTCTTTCATTATTTCTATTTTTCCTATTTTTTTTTTTTCCCCTCCCCCCCTGGAACTTGACTTTGCATTTTGAAGGCTGGTTTTGCTCTATTTTTCCTTTTTACAGAATAGGTTCAGTAATGAAAAAAACTTCATTCAATTCTGTGGGGCTCAACAATGATGTCACTCCCAAGCTGCTGTTATCACCTGTCACTGAGCTGGTCTGAGTGTGGACAGGATATAGTTTCTATCCCGCTCTGCTTGACTAGTCTTTAGTTAGTTAGTTCTATGTAATTAAGAAACAAATGTAAAGTAATGAAAACTTATTAGTTTATAAATTTTCATGAACTTCATGGTATTTGATCCCTTACATGATGTAGAATGGTGGTGAACCTGTGCTTGTATGCATTACAACAGTAGTAGCAATCTATGTTATGTGTATGTAGGATTTAAAATGTTTTTGCTTTAGTGCTTAATTTTTAGTAATGCTAAATGTGACTTGTATACAATCTGAAGCTGCTTTGCAGATGTTTCCTCAATCTCCTGATCAAACATTCCCAGCTCAGTTAGCTAGAATTTTAATTTGCATGAGGTCTCTGACTTGATCACGGATAAGCATGTTGCTGTCTCTAACGCTTGCAGTTTGAGTTGCCTGGCCCTTGTGACCTGTGAGTTACAGCTGCTTCAACAAAGTACACATTAGCTATCCTTTCACAAAACACTGGACACAAGACAGTTTGAAGGCTTAGTTTCTACCTGCTGGGAGGTAGATGAATAAAACCTTGCCTTGTATAGGATTTTATGACAAAATAACTATTAAAAAACATAACTGTGTCAGTGAAGAGAGAGGATGGCGCCTGTGGCCTAGAGACCTGCCATGGTTATTAAGAGGGTGTAGCTGTGGAATGCCTCCCTGTCCCATGACAGGAGCTGAGGACAGGGCTGCTTTTAAGGAATGTGGGGTTACAGCCTCTGTTACATCAGCATCCACTCTGCAGGAGTTCTGTTTTTGCAATTATCCACTGAAAAGTGTGGTAATCGTGCAGTGAGCTGTCATTTAACAAGAATAACACAGGACATTTTTTAATTGTGAAATAAACTAGTGTAAAATTAAAAATAAATCAGGAGAAATCTTAGATTCTGCGATTTGAGTTTTATTTCTGTCATAGAGTTACATTCCTAGCTGAATATAATTGTAAGGACATAGAGACGTGAAGAAGTGATTTTGTACGTGTTTTGAGATCCACAGGTTTTCCAAAAGCAAGAGGTGAAGTTGTAAAATGAGATGACCTGAAAATAACTAGTGTAGGTTTTTGCCATTGTTCTTCTGACTAGATGCTCAGTATTTTCATAGTGAGACTGGGTGATACTTTCTTTTAAATGCTTTGTTTTACAATATATAAATGATATAAAATTCAGAGAAGACCCAGAAATCATCAGACTAATGACGTGTTTACCCATTCATAGAAAATACCCAAGTCCAAAACCATAGGATAATGCTATATACCTTTTCTTACTACATGATTAAAAGATCCCCTGGAAAATGCGTCTTACCCTCCCCCCCTGTTAAAAGAATAAGAAGGATGGGATTGGGAGAAAACTGGTTGCAGAATATTTGAGGAGAAAAAGAAAAGTTCTGTTTTGATGTTCTAAATCTAATGATGGTGAATATATATCTATTGTAAAGGCTTTTTTTCCATCTTGCATACTGTGTAGTATATTTGAGACTGATCAGAGGGTATAACTGACATCATATTATGCATCAAAAATAAATATTTTTTTTTCAATAATTAGGAAGATGGGTAACTTCATGATAAGTGTTCTGGGCAGAGAGAAAGAAGAATCTAGACTTACACAGAATGATACTGATAAATTCATAGCATAAAAATAGGACATACAGCATTGCTAGAGAGTGTAAAACTGCCTACTCCTCTAAAAGTGGCTTACTGCTGCATATACTTTTATTATATTAAGATAGAGATATTTATTTACAAACGGGAAAGATTACTTCTTGCATAACTGCACCATCTGAAAATCCACCACTCTGGGTGGTAAAGCAGGCAGCAGCCAGCACAGAATGTTTTTCCATTTCAATAAGCTAAGCCAAATTTTAGTGTGGATGGAGAGCACGTTTTCAGAAGTGTAATGATTTTTCTGTTCCTGTGACCTGTGTGCCTGTAGTGAAATCTTCCAGGAATGCCCCGTATGCCTACTGTGAGGCTGTATTATACCACCTTTGTGATTTGGGTGGTGTCTTTGAAGCCGTGATGGCTTGAGGAGGGAGATGTAATGTTTTTGCTAGATCAGATGCTCCAGTAGAATGAAGTAAAGCAGTATGAAATTGAAGTCTTCTGTAATTAGTATTTTAATATCTATGTGACTTCTGGCTTTGTTTTATCCAGATAGAAAAGTTTTTTCTAAACCGTGAAAAACAGCATGGTCCTAGTTGCAGTTATATTTAATTTTATTTATCAACATAGATTTTTTTCACTGATGCAAGTAGTGAAGAGGGTAGGGGAGTGTTTCCCAAACTCCTTACAACTGTGAACGCTGTTTGGGCTCATCTGCTTTTATGCAATCCCCAAAGGAAAAATTTACTACTGAACTACTTTAATTGCTGGCAGCAGCTAACTTCCTCAGGGTGTTGGGGGGGAAAAGGCATGAAAATCAGCTGCAATTATCAGCTGCAGGTGTAAATACTCTTCATATTGCCTGGGAGGAACTGAGCTGTTGCCAGCAGTTTGAGGGAGCTGGTAGTTCCCTAGCTAGTGTAAATATGTGCAGCTGATAATTATAGCTGCTTCTGACTCCCCTGGAGGAAATGAGCTGCTTCCAGCTGTAAATCAGGGTAATTTGGTTTTATTGTTTTTCTTGTTATTTTTTAATAGCTTAATTTTTTAATTAAGTTTTCCCCTATCTATTTATGACTCCCAACCTTTGAATGTTTTTGTTACTTCTTTGAGAGTTGCAGTTCAGGTATGAGAAATGTTGGTCTACATCATTACTTTTTTCTTTCTTGTTTTTTTTGTTTGTTTTGGTTTGCTTTTTTTTAAAGAAAGGGGTAAATTATGTTCATATGGGATGGCAACATTACCAGAACCTCCAGTGTGGCTTGTTACATTATTCTACCAAATAACAGTTTGTCTTGCATGAAACAACTGATTCACAAATCCTTCTCTCTCTCTCTTTTTTTTCTTTTTTTTTTATTTTTTTTTTTTTTTTCCTCAGTAGTAACAGTGTACATAGAAATAACATGCTAGTAGTCAGTTGTTAGGGAGAAGATCTCTATAGCTGAACAAGATTGGAGGATGTGCAGATCCTTTTGTAAATAATTCTTAATGTCTGCTAATATTTCCTGATCCTTCCAGTCAAACCTTATTTTTTTTTTAGACAAGGTATTTTAGAATAAAGTGATGAGGGAAGAGGGAATACTAAAAGTTCTAACTTGTGAATTAGATTTTAAAATGCAAACAGCTAAGTTTGCTCTCATAGCTGTTTCTCCTTTTATTTCTTAATATTGCTTGTTGGTATTTCAACAGAGTACACAGAGGCTTAGGAGAAAAACATTCAATACTGAACATTGGTTGGCTTGTAAATAAAAAGAATTCACCTAGCTACTGTGCATTCATGACCACAGCAAAACAGCAGTCTAACTGCTGTTAATACCACCTGTTTTTGCTGGCAGCTCTCCATCATGCTGCCTGTGATAAAACCATGGGCTCTGAGTAGACTAATACTATGGAATATTCATTAAAAAATCCAACTACTGGTTTGCTCATCTCTTTTTTTTTTTTTTAAGTCATATACCTCCGTTTTTTTAGCTGCTAAAGAAAATGTCTGTAGCTGCATTAAGAATAGAACTGAGTATTTTCTAATAAATGAGGAAAAATCAGGTGGGCAAGAGCTGATTTTTCTGTTCAGATTTGTCACTCTTTTCCTTCAGAATATAGTCGGATACCAGTTTCTGTATTGGGACAAATGTAAAGGGGAAGCTTCATTCGCCGGGCTCCTTTTAAAATCTAAGGCATTTCCAGTGGAGGAAAGGAAGAAAGGAAGAATCTCCCAATAGACTTTCTTAGTCATGGGAAGTATGGTCAAGCATGCTCTTGGCTATAGCTGTTTGGACTTAAGTGATTGCCAGTTTAACTCACTGTCAGTTGCCTCCTTTTCTTCTATTTTGTTTTGTTTTTCACTTTGCTGAAGGCTACCACCCTTCTGTTCTGCTAATGTAACTGTAGGTGTAGCTGCTTCAGCCTGGTTGTGTCAAAATTGTCTTGGCTAGTTTAAAGTCTATAGTAAGATTTTTTTCAACAGATGCCTACAGTTAGTTTGGTGAGTCTGACTATTACCAACATTCAGTGTCCTTCTTTTGCAATACTTAGTGAATGGTATTTTAATGCATGTTCTTAAGCCTGAATCCTGTCATTTTTCTTGAGACCAATCACTGCATTACTTGTACAACAACAAAATTGATTTTAAATATGAATAGAACTGTATTGATGTTCTTCATGAGCTAGTTCAAGCATGATCTGTCTGCATGTGTCGGTTATTCTAAGCCTATATGGGGAAATCAGCTTTCCAGAATTGTCACCCTGATGAGCTTAAAATAGTTGCTTTCATTGTATATCTTGGCTCTGTTAACCAGTTGTTGCCCCATGCTTCTTAGTGGAGGTTGGTTTTGATAATTTCAATGTTTTGACTCCTTTTCTCTCTGTACCCTTAAAATAAACTACAAAAACCCTTTCAGTAGGAATGTCACATCTAGTGATGAATGATTGCTTAACAATATATACTGACGAAGTTCTACCGTAATCTAGCACTCGGTTGTCTTATTTTTATAACATTTTTCACTTTCAAGAGGCGTGACAGCTAATGGAGGTTATAAAAACATCGCATTTGAATAATGTGCTAAGAATGAAGGCTGTCCTCTGCTGAGATAACTTGGACAGAAACAGAGTTATCTATACCCTCCTAGGGATACTGGGGAGAAGCATACAAAGAGAGATAAAATGAGTACATGCACTCCATTCACAGGCTGCTTTTCGCTTTGCAACAACAAAAGTGTTGAAGTGTTGAAATGGTTTAGAGAAGCCAAGGGTGTGTTTGCTTCTGAGGGATACATTGTGAATACAGAAATACAGCTTCTGTATTTTTTCTCATTCTGTAACCTTTCAGAAGTATTAAAATAACTTTAAGATGCTGAAAGAGCGGATAGCACTGTTATTGACTTTGTTGGTGTGTAAGGAAAGTTAGAACTGTATAACCTTTAACCGATCTCTACCAGTTAGTTGTTAGTATACATAATGAAATAGGCAAAAATTTCTGTGTGGGTGGCAGAATATCTTTCAGGAGCATGACTTGGGCACCAAAAATTGCATCAAAACTTGTACTATAGCTGTACAGTATAATGTCTGTGTAAACTTGTTTGTACTCTCCATATGACAATGAAGTTTGAAGTAGAAAAGCAGCAAAATATGAGATGCTCTGAGTGGTACCTAATAAATATGGTGCACATTTTGATCCTGAGCTTTACAGAATGCAATTCTAATGGTGGGCTATACATTTTCTAAATGTCTTCTATGGTATTTTTCTTCAGTGTTTGAGAAAGGGAGGGAGAGTTGAGAGAAGGTGGGTTTGGGGGTTTTTTGGGTGGTTTTTTTTTTTTTTTTCTTTCCCCTCTTTAGTGAAAAACATGCTGAAATCCAATACTTTCTCTTTAATTCCAGACACATGATTCTTGTAAGCTGGATTTAATGGCTTTGTCTTTTGAGCTATGTGTATTGGTCATCCCCCAGGTCCACCCCTTTCCCAAGGAAATCTTTGTATATTAGTCCTAATGTTTCACTTCCACAGGAGTGATGTTTGCAATGTACTGTATTTCTCTTAAAATAAATGGAGGGAAAAATCATATGGCTGTTTTCCCAATTTGAATGTGCATAATCTGTTCTAAAACTGAATGTTTCCCTCTCTCATTTAACCTATGCATTGTTCAGGTTTGACTTCATCTTGTTGTTGGCCTAAGATTACTGCTTTTCCTAATATGTTGGTGGTTGAAAAGACAGGAAAAAGGAATAATGTTGGTTTCCTACATAAGGAAAGAAAATAGATTTTTGTGGTTTCTTAGATAGAACATTTGATGATTTAATGAGAATATGTAATATGACATTAAGTTATTTAGTTACAGTTGCTACCTGGTCTTCTAATAGTCCAATTTCTGCAAAGTTCTAGTTGCATATATGTTGTATGAACCCAAGTGATGTGTTAAGCATTTCTCCAGTATGCAGGATGGCATTCAGCTCTCTTAGAAGGTGTATAGTTAAGATGATGCTTAAGCCTTTCTCCTCTACTAGGAAGAAACATATAAATCCTGAATGGTACATATAAAAACTGAATTGTGCAGTTCTCTGTGCCTGCAGTAATTGGTCATGCTGTCCAAGAGAGAGAGCGTGGAGTAGCTCTTAACTTAATCTTAGGAATCTGTTGATCAGTGTCTTGAAAGTATCCTCCAAGGGAAAAAATTAACCTAATTATCTACGAAATTAATTAAACCCAGAATGTCTAGCATATAAGGGCTGCTTATTTCATTTAAAAAAATGTAGAAAAATAGGAAATCATTACTTTAAAAAGTCAGTTGTTAATTTAACGTGGCCTCCTGCTTTTTTAGGATTGACTCTTGCTGTATTTATAGAAAATATTTAAAAGAAAATTTGTTTATTAGATACAAATTTTCTATGCCCTGCATTTTCTCAAGTGTAAAGCAATTTGCTTGGTTCTAAGTTTTTTGGTTTTTGGGTTTTTTTTTAAATTCATTTTGCTACAAAGCGGGTTGTGCAGCACTTCAGTTATCAGACAATTATTTTTAGGGATTTATCACTTCTTCCATAAGCACATAGCTCTCATAGAATGGTACTGTGGTTTCTGTTCAGGAGCACTTGTTTCCTGCTGAAATAGTGAAAAGTAGGCTTTGGAAAATGACACAGAAAAGCTTTGCAGGTTAAAAGATCTTAATTTAAGATTTTCTTGGTTTTAGAAGTGTAGAAGTTAATCAGTATAAACATTCTTTATTTTAAATATAATCTATTTTTAATTGGCAAGGAATTAAACCCGGTAAACTTCTTTAAAACATTAGCATATGAAATCGTTGTCCAATTTCCATTACAGTTAGTTAGAGCAAGTTGTTGTAGAATTACAGAAAGCATGGCTGAGGAATTGCCTGAACTGCCATTTAAGTGTCACCCAGAGGAGGATCACCTTCAGTATTAAGTTTGTCAGTGTTTGTCTTGAAACATCTGGTGGTAAAAAGTCTAAAGCTTTCCAGGAAATCAATTATGGTGTTTAATTGTTTTTACAGTTAAAAATATTAATACAGTGTTTCAATAAAGACACTTTTCATGCAGGCTTTCGTTGGTTTGCAGAAGGACCATGCAGCGAGATGCATCCAGCTTCAAAGGGAAGATAGGGTGGTCCTGCGTTCAGAAACCATGGTGTTCTAAACTCTCATTGAGCTCCCTTTGAGCAGGAAGGCCAATGACTAATGCTGCAAGTTCAGAAGGACTAAGCATACTTTGTTCTGCACAGTCAGAATAGACTGTGATCTCACATGATCAGAATTTTTCTGCAAACTCTACTTAATAGAAAACTAAACCTGGAAAAAATTGATAGTTTACACCTGTAAAATCTAAGTGGTAAAATGTACCAATATTACAGAATTCTGAAGGAATTCCCTGTGTGGAAATGCCCAAAAAAGAGTTCTCACCAGAAAAGGGTTCCCACCAAGGGGAATTACAACTTTAAAATGAAAACCTGAAAACTGCAGGTTTTGATTAAAAAAATAAGCTTACTTGCTCTAGGGTCTTGGTTTCCTATCTGGATTACATCTCAGGAAAGCATCCAAAAGCAGATACTTTTCACAAAGTGGGGGGGGGGGGAAGCTTTGTTGAAAACCTGTTTCAGTGCTAAGAAACTTTTCCATGGAAAAAATTTTGACTAGGTCTATCTCAAACATAAGAAAATAGAAACTTAATCATGTATATTCCTGAGACGTCCAGTTAGGCGTTTGATCTTTCTGAAATCATCAATATATTTAACTGGAGAGCAGTCGGTATAATACATTTCCTGTACAGAATCCAATCTCTGTATGCTAATCTTGGATCTGTTGGATAACACAGTGTATTTAATAACACAGCCTGCCAGTTCTCTTCCCCTCTGCTCTTTCCCTCTCGGCAGACTACCAGATTTATGTTTGATTTCTTGGACCTTTTTGTTAACGTTTTTTGCCAAAGAATTTGCTCTGATTGAACTCACTGGAAAGAAGAAAAAGCTGAAGAATGAGTTTCACGCTCCTCTTTGTCAGTAACATTTCTGATATCCTCTGCCTAAAGCAGTAACCACTGTGCACTATTGCATTACTTGTGCTGAACACCAGTTATTCCAGTGTTCAGAGACCTGCTGTGGATGACATGGGATGTCAGGCTGTAGCAGGTTCCAGATGCAGTGATACCTTCTTCCTATCTGCTTTTCTCAGTGAAGTCCAAGTGCTGTAATAATAATTCTGTCCAAAGAGAATGTGCTGTATGCTCTTTCAGGTAAAGGGTGAGACATATCTGTGAAAGGTGACGCAGCAAATGATGGTGCAAGCGTCAGAGTCAGAACAGTGCGCTTACCATTCAGCTTTGAAGGCTCTTCTTTGCTTCCAAATGTAAATGAAATCTTACATATGATTTCCAAAAGATCTTTTGTTAGGAGGGAAAATACCTTGGTGTAGACATGCTAATGAGACTGGAAAGGGCAAGTGAGGTTTCAGATGTACCAGCTTTTCTTCAGAGTTGAAATAGAAGTGGTTGTGCCTGAATGTTGTTTCCCTTTCCCAGTTATGTCTGTTTGCCTAGTTAAGAGTTGCTACTGATCTTTGTGAATTTGGCTAACCTGTGTTCTTAGACCACAGTGGTTACAGTAATGCTGTTGCTGCTGTGTGTGCAGTGTCTCCCCTGCTAGCAGGCTTGCCTCCATTGAAATTCTACAGGAAGTTCCCCTATCTCCCCTTTTTTTTGCCTCCTTGAATAGAAACCTTTTCTTGTAAACTTAAAACCAACGGCAAACAAAAAGCACAAAATCAAAACAAAATAAAACCCAAACAGAAAAAAGGGAACTTTTGAGACAGTCATCTGGCCTGTAAACTTTGCCGTCTTCCAGGACGGGCATTGCCATCTATGTGTTGCTCCTTTGTGTTGTCTTTAAAACATACATATACACATACTCTATTTTACCAGACTTGGGGTTGGGAAGCAAAAGGGTCATTTGTGTCACTGTCTTCCTTTCCAGGGCTCAGCTACAGCTTGCCTGTCTGTCTTTCCTATTACCAATAGGAATGGGTGAACATGTTTTGCCTAATTTCAAATCCACTTAAAGTTCATGGGTTGGAAATTAAAAACAGAACTCAAATCTTATGAGGTTTGTGTTCTGTTAGGAGTTGGCCTTTTGCCACGACATGTCTATTCATTTAACTTTTATCCCTGGAATCAAATACATACTAGGTTGTTGTATTTCTTTCCATTTTGTTCCTTACCTTTTTTTATGTCTGTTCCATTGGCATGAATTTATGGTTACTAGAAAGTTGCTAGCATAGGTCTTTGCTCTCTCATGAGTTTAAGACTTTTGTTGTGCCTCTTCATTTTGTTTTTGACTGCTTGAATGTTCACGCTTCTGGCCTATTTCTTCATACATCCAAGCTAGTAAACAAAGGATGAAACCTGCTCTATGCGTAGACTGTGTTTTAGATGCTATATGCTTCAAATATGGAATGAAATAAAACATAACCCATGTCCTGTAGTGAAGTTTGTTTTATCTGCTGTGGTAGCTGTTCTAGACTGAGAGGTGAAGTGGTTCTGGAAGCTCCCAGTGAGGAGGACCCTCCCTAGTGCAAATGTGATTTTATTTATTTATTAATTAAAAAAAAAAAAACCAAAACAAAAACAAAATATATATTCCCCCCGCACCCCCCCTTAAGCCTTTCCTGCCTATAGTGCAGTTCTTGGCCGTGCTGCCACAGTGCAGTTCTCGGCCATGCTGCCTTGCATTGTACAGGTGCATGGAACATCATACAGCCTGGATGCAGAAGATAATGGCCTGCAAATTGACCCTACATTATCTTCAGTATTGCATTTAATAGGTTAATAGGAGTAGACTTTGGAGTTAATATATGTTTGCTTACTGACTTTTTTTTTTTCTTTCAATTTTTTCACATTAAAAAAAACTAGCCCGGGGCAGTTTGTGTGTATATAGAAATAACACAAATATATATTCTTTGTTATTATTGGCATATTGTAGTTATGTGCTAACAGGCATTTTTAAGAGGTAATGCACTGATTTAATAAATTATATCCATGGTTTCCTTTGGTGAGCAGAAAAGTGTTTATTTTTCAGTATTTTATACTTTGAGGTGATTATGGGAACCTGCTGTGATTATAGGAGTTCACTTAAATATAATCTTTTTGATCAAGATTGTCTGTGATCAGATGCAATTTTCGTGAGGCTATTTGTTTTTTTACAGATGTCTGATCAAAAGCCTATAAATAGCCCTTGGTCTGTCACTTCTGATACCATGTGAATTAGAGAATATTTGAATTGTAGTGTGAATTACGTGGTACTTCTATGTTCTGTGAGTCCAAGTGCCAGATATAGGCTTTTTTTTTTTTTTAACATCAGTGCTTGTGATAATAAACTTCAAATGTGTTTTAAGTGTATTTCTGTAATATTTACTTAGCTATTGCTATTTGAATTAATAAGCTTGCTGTAACTCACTGTAATTTCTCAGAAAACAATACCCAGCACATACACATGATGACATACTTTAAACTAGCATGTTAATTATAAATATATTTTAGTTATATTTTTCTAGATTAAAAAAGGAACTGTAATGTTGTTAACTCTTTATACTGTATCTTCTCATTGTGTAAGAAGTTTATTGTTGATGCTATGCTCTGTTTTTAAAAAGGGTTCATAACATGCTATCATACTTCAACCTGAGATGGTAATGAAAAGCAATTCTGCTTTTCTTATTAAAAAAAAAAAAACTACAAAGGGTGCTATTACTTTTTCAGGGTTGACAAATTTAACATTAAATATTTAATTTGAAATTAGATTTAAACAAAACTTTGTCAGCCCTGTCCACGGTCACTTAAGAGACATTTTTGCTGCCATAAGCAGCAGCATCAAAATATGTGAAGACCTGAAGTTTTAAATAATAGAATTTGTCAGTATTCCAATGTTCATTAAAATTTTCACTGGGATTGCCACTGGCTGCATTACAGATGAAAAATAAACATTTGGAGATAATCTTACTAACATCTCGATTTTTCTCAAATTTTAATAGTTTAAGACAAAAGGAATGGTGATGGGAGGGGCAACTTAAAATTACATTTATGCTCCATTTTGGGATTGCTATTTTACTGCTTTGGCTATAACTTTTATGAATGTCCCTTTTTTTCCTGTTTCTCTTCCCACTGGGTGATGAATTGCTTGAGGTCTGTATTTGCAAATTCCACCTTATATTTTAGAGAAGGGTTAAATAGAGTGTTAAGAGTTTCAGAAATCAGTACCACCAAAGGCAGATTATTTTACTTCTCCCTCCCCACATTTTAAAATTTCACAATTTTCTCTAAGGCCTTTGGATCAAAATTTGGATATAGTTCCTGAATTTAAATAGCAGATCTCTAATAAGAACTATTCTTCCCTATCCTGCCAGCTGTTCTGTACTGCAGTCTGTGCAACCGATTGTAGTCAGTAGATGTTATAAATCATGTTATTTATCCGTTGCCAACTTTGCCCCCTTTTCAAGAAAGAAGCTGCCAGTCTGAATCTTAAAAGACCCTCTGTGGAGAGCAGAGAACTTATGGTACCCTGAAAAAGGGCTGCTGCTTCTCTTTCAGAGGGGATTGAGGGGATCAGCAAAAGAATCTATAAAGATGGGGAGAGTGCAGAGCCACTGCTGAAGTTGGAGGCTTTCAACAGCTGCTGTTTATTTTGAAGATGGCTCTCGGTTTGATGTGTAAGTATAAGAATGATGGATATGTGTCACCCTGGCTATAATATACCCATTCACTTCACAAAATAAAGGAGGCAGCTGATTAAATTTATCCAGCATGTTTTGGGTTTTTTTGTTGGTTGGTCGGGTTTGCCTCTTTTTTTTTTTTTTTTTTTTTCCTTCCCCTCTCCTCCTGTCTAGACAATTGGCTTGGTTCCCATTCCTCTGGTCTTAGCTTGCTTTCTTGGTTGTAGGCCCACTAGGCCACTTAACCATTCTGCTGTCATTTGAACAGTATGTTTGTGAGATTGATGAAGAGTATACAGGGATGGGGATGGACTTTTTTGTTCTCTCAGGTCTTTAACAGAGAATGTGGTACTAGTAAATAAGCACACAGAGGGTTTCTGCTAATGCTGAATGAGTCCTGTTAGAGAGGGAATTTATCAGCTCTCTTTCTGCTTTGGTGTTCCTAGAACTTAGATGAGGTCTTTCCCTTTCTATTACTGCCAAAGTGGTGTATTTATTTTGACACCATCTCTTTCTAGCTGTACCTTGTCAGCAAAACAAAGAAAAAAAAAAAAAAGCCTGAAAACAAAACTAAAAATGAAGAGCTCACACATCCCCCACCAAACCCAAACTGACAGACCTCACTTTTGAGCACCTGTCTCCAGGTTCTGTGGATGTGATTGTCCTTTGCATTTACAGATCCTAAGGGTCTAGCCATGGGATTTAAGAAAGTATTGCAGCTATATTCTCCCACTCTAAAGTAGTGTATATACCACAGTCTTACTACTGTATTGGGTTTATGATATCCTGAAGGTTCAAGCAATTTCTTTTGTACTATTGTTACTTCTTCTGTATGATTTGCAGATTAGAGCTGAAGAGTTATGTATTGATCTGTGGGGTAAGTTCAGGTTCACTTTTGAGTAATGTTTGGGATGTCAGCCGACAATTTAACAAAAATGGAGCTTGAAAATTTTATACGTTCCTATATGCAACCTTGGGTAAGTGGGGTTAGCCTTAGGGTTGGAGCTGAGTGTTGGAAATTTGACTCAGAATAGTACATCTTTTTCAGTACAGCACCGAGCCTGAGCTGTGTTCAGACTTTACTTGCACCCAGCTGACCTGGAGAGCAGGCAAAGCATGTGTGTAGCTGCTTGCAAAGGGCTGTGTTCAGAACACGTTTAACTCACAACTCCGGTGGCTACAGCAGAGGTGATGCTTGTGCTGCTTGGTGCATTTTCGTAAGGTGCCACTAGAACTCGGCTACAGCTCACTAGGGAAAGTTCCAGTCCAGCCAGAAAGCAGGACTGCCTTTGTAGAATGGATACATGAGGGACTTGAAATTGTATTTTCACGAGGTAACACGATGATACAGATGAAGCAGAGCTTTGTGTTCAACCCATGTGTAATCAAAAGCCTGATTTTCCCCCCACCTCTGGAAATGTAGCCATCCTAGTGGATATCTTTTTACCAGCTAAGTCATTGGCTTCCACTGGGATAATGTTTTTGTTTGTTGTTGTTGCTGTGTTTTGTTTTTGTTTTTTGGTTTGGTTTTTTTTTTGTTTTGTTTTGTTTTTTTGCTTTAGAAGTCCAGGTTAGTCTAAAACATTGTATAATACTTGCCCTTAATACTTGCCCTTGTAACATCCCGTGGTCTCTGATGTGACACCAGCAAGATGCATCTCTCATACGAATCCTGGTGTATTGAGCATACAGACAGACAATCTATCATTCCTTTTATTTATTTTTCTTTTAATTACAAGATTTGTTAAATAATCTATAATCAGGCAATTGTTTAGTCCTTTCTGGATCTTCTCCTGATTGACTGTGTGGTGTGTGAAGTTTTTTTTGGGTTTTTGTTTTCGTTGGTTGGCTTTTTGTTTTGCCTTGTTTTGTTTATGTGATCAGCACGAGGCTGGGAAGATGCCATCTGTTTTATACTTAAATTTACCATACATGCTATGCTTTTCTGAACCTGACCAACTGAAATGTCAGTGTCATGAAACTTTTATCGGATTTTTGGTTTTGTTTTCCTTTGTTTTTACACCCCCACCCCACTTGGTTGCTTTTACTGGGCTTCTACTTATCCTGCTGGAGATCTGTATTTTCATCAGCTCAGACTAGTGTGCCATTTTGCCCTGCCTGCTTCAAAGTGAGTTCATACCCCAGTTCCTCTGAAAACCATGTGTTTAAATCCTTAGTGATCTCATGGACTTTTCTGTGTTTTTCCTTGCAGTTACACAGATCTCTAGTGTTTGGCCTCACAAACACTTTGCACCGTCTCAAAAGGTCTACCTTTTTTCTTCTATTATTAATATTTTAATTGCTTTTAATGCAAGTGTCATAGTTATCCTTCTCTTTCTTTCTTCAGGAAGAAACCAGTAAATATTTTTCAGGTGCACTTTACACTTCATGCCTCTATTTTGCCATTTTTGGTTTCTGAGTTGGATCCATGCTTCTGCAGAGGTAGTTCTTTGACTCTTGTTAATAAATAGAAGCATTGTGTGGCTTCTGGATATTTTCTGCAAATTATATAGGTTCAATTTTATACGATGGAAAGGAAACACTGACTAGTTAGCTTCTAATTCCAAACAAGGATTAATGCAGTAAGGAAGACAATGTCCTCTTTAAAATCTATTTTTGTCTTTCCCTCCACTTCTGCTATACAGCTTCCAGACCTTCCCCCAGACCCATCCTGCCTGGCTTCCTGTTGCAAATGTGAGGAAACATTTACACGTATCCTCACAGAGAAGCTTTACTTATTTGTTGACCATTGCACATCATTTTCATGGCAATAGTCAGAGATTAGACCCTCCTGGAAAAAAAAAAAAAAGGGAAAATTCAGGCTTGCAAATGAGAGTTTTAAATTAATTGGGACTTTTTTGGCTTGAAGGCTAGCACAGGCTTACTGCCAGTGAGAATACTGTTTAAAACTGTGTATCATGAAGGAGGAGGAAAAAAAAGACTACTTGAACCAAATTTTGTATTGTGTTGTGTGAGAGATTCCACATGTTGTTACTTCACACAAATGTTTTCTCCCAAGAAGCAGAACAAAGTATGATATTCAAAAGAACATAACAATAAAACATATGGATTAAAAAAAATAATCTGTCATTTTAAATGAGCAATATAATTCTTTATCTTGCCTCTAGTGGGTCTGAGATGTTTGTAGGCTGTTCTAAAGTATGAGTTCATTCTAGGACAAAGAGAATTTTCTGGTTTTTTACGTTTTCCTGTGTAAATCATTGAGGAGGGAGAGAGAAAAAAGGGTGGAATTATACTCTGGACACTGATGCCTTTGCATTTTTGGCATTATGCCTTCTTACTGTTTTATTGTCTATTTTGGCTGAACTTGAAGTTCCAACCATGTTCCCTGCCAAAAAGGGAAAAAAAAAAGTTAGGTCCTTTAAGGATACTGAGAAATTAAGCCAGTTTTTGAGTCCGCCACGTCCTGTTAGCAAATAAAAATGAATCTCTATGGAGCTCAGACGTTACTTCCTGTTCTCCTTTGGATTCCAAGCAGAATGGAGCAATTTTTACTCTGCATTCAAAAAAAAAAAAAAAAAAAAAGGGTGGGGGGGGGATGTGGAAATAGCTTCAAAGCTACACAGGAAAAAATCTTAAAGAGGCTTCTCTGAAGCCAACTTTTAAAAGATGTTAAAATCTTTTATTCCTTAGATAATATATGTCTGTGCTTGGAAAAATGTGCAGTAACACCCCTTCCCTACCCCCAGCACTCATATTTTGTAAGACAGAGGACTTACGGAAAATAGGCATGATTTTTGTTGTATGTTTCCCTTTCTACTGGTTTTGTAACCATTACTTACTAAGCTTGTAAATGTTTTGGTATTGATAGCATCTACTAATTTCTTAAGGCATGTGAAAGCAATCAAGATGATCCTACTTGAGGTTTCCTAAGGAGACTGAAATGAGAGGAGAAGCAGAGATGGAGAGGGAGAGAGAGATATGCTCTTTCCAGATAAGTTTACTAGGATTTTGGTACAGCAATATGTGTATCATGATAACTGGTTGCACGAGTAAAGTAAAGATTTCAGTTTTTAGGAACTGCTACTTTTCTAACTTTTGAATGAATGAATAAAATATTATGACATAAAAGATAAACTGCTAACACAAAGTAGACTTCTGGATTTTTGCCACTGTAAAATGAGGAGTAACTGTAACCGAAGCAGAGTAGCCAAACTTCAAATTCACTGTGGACAACTATTCTTTGTGCATAATTCTAGAGGAAACTATTTTTGGTAGTGAATGAATATATGTAATCACTAACACATGATGGGGCTGCTGTAAAGGCATAAGGCTGAAGCATGAATTCTACCAGTACCCAAGAGGTGCTTTTGTATTTTATTTGCTAAACTGTCTGGAATGTGCTATTACTTTTATTTTCTTGTTATTTCTTAAGTTTATATTAATAAAGCAAGTTGAAAATTATTTTTAGGAGAAAAGACGATTTCCCCCCTTTCCTCTCCCTCAGGAGAGGCAAAATGATGTAGCTCAGAAATCGTTGGTTGTTCTGTTGCAAGGCAATAGGGGAAAGAACGCACAGAATAATCTGCTGAGTTCCCTGAACATCCTTTTACAGGTAGTTTTATATTTAGTGTATTTATTTACTTGTGCTTGTCCAGGAAAGGTAAATAATATGAGAGGCACTTTGGATTTCTGGATACTAGTAGAAATTGTAAATATTGTTTCTGCAGACAGTTAAGACTTAGAGATCCCATCGCTCTTCTTGCCAACAATTAAAGGCTTAATTTCTTATCTCTGTGTATAATAGGACACAGAAGACCTATCAGCATTGTAGACCTGATTAAGTTTCTGAAAGAAGTTTTCTGAAAATAGCTCTTAGCACTACACTGTCTCTTATCTTCCGGAGTTTCGGGCTGGAGTTTCAAGGAAGGTTTAGAAGTGATAGGAAAACCCACAAATAACTGAATTGATGCCCAAAAGATTGGTAGATGGCATGGAATCTACTGTAGTCTATGCAGCTGAAGGCTAGCTCCGCTTACTGGCCAATGAAAGAGTGCTGTGGAAAAAATATGTGCTCTCCCTTTTCTGTTGCATGGACATTTGGCTAAAAGCTTCATTCTGTCCCTTTTACGTGCCTCGTGGGCTGTTACATTTACAGTAGTATGGTAGGTAGTACACAGTGAGTGTCGTAGACTAAACATGTAACACGAGCTACTTCTGTGGAGCAGTGGAAAGATTCTGGAGATTGTCACTCTCTACCCCACACTCCTTTTCTCACTTGGTCCTGGGTCAGATTGTCAATAACTTGGGTGAGATCCCAAGTTCCATGGAGGTCAGTGGGAATTTTATCTTACTAAAATGGACGATCTGCATACTTTGATTGATGGCATAGGCCGGTGTTCCTTTATCTCTGACAAGGAATAAGGAAGTTAATAACTTTCTAATGGATATGGAATTTACTTTTTACTTTTTTTTTCTTTTTTCTTAAAGGCTGAACTCAGAAGGGTTATACAAACAGTAACTAGTGGGAGTAAAATATACTTCTAGGTGGAGTATTAAATATGAGCTTTACATCTGGAAACATTTACTGGATCATGCCCTATCTGGATTGTGAGTCAACCAAGAAGTGCAATGGGAAACAGAAAATGGCACTAGTGACTTGAAATATTCTTTTTTTAGAAATTTAGTAGTTCTAAATTTCATTCATGCATGCCTAAAGGGTCTTATGGAGCAGGACCAGCTCAGACTAGGACAGCAGATTAATGATTTTGCATAAAATGCACAATTTCCCACGTTAGGGTTGGCATAACATTTTCACGTGTAATGTTCATTTTAGCCATTCCATCATCTGAGACTTGTCTTTAATCCTTAAAGCCATTTTGGCCAATGATTCCAGACTGCTTTCAGAAATCAGATTTTTAACGTGTCCCATCTTCCATGCACCACAGAAATTTTGTGGTCATTCTCTCTCTTATTTTGAAACTCAAGCTTTCAGGCTACAAATTGCAGTGCTATTGTGTTAGACTTCTGGCTTAGTTTTGTAATTTCAGCAAAAAACACCTTTGAAACATAGTACCCCAAACGTCTTTTTTAACCTGCTTTCCTAAGGAGAAGAGAGTTACTCAACTGTGCACTGTCTGTCTTTCATGTCCCTGTTAATAACCTTTGAGAGAGAAGCAGAGGGATTATTGGAAGGATTTGGGGAATGTTGTATTGGGGTGGAAGAAAAGCGTGGCCCATCACTGATAAACTGAAATGTTTAGAGGATTGTACATACGCTTTAGTTAGGCATATTTTTTAACAGAAGTTTGGAAAAAGGAAGTATCTGAATAAAGGAAAAACTTGCATTGTTACACTCATCATGGGTGATCTCAGCCCTTACCAGATGCCAAACCAATCTTTCCCATGTTTCAGTTTCTCATAGATGTGCTTTCTCTCCTGAAGATTCTTTGGTGTCTGTAAAGTGCTTTGTTCATGCTGCAACCTTACTATGCATTGGTCAAAAAAGTCCACCCTCAAACAAAGTTAGAAATTGAATGTCTTCAGCTCTTTTTTTTTTTTTTTTTTTTTTATTTTTTTTTATTATTTTGTTGTCTAAACATTGCTAAACTAAAACTTTCTAAGTGCATCTTTTAAAGATAAAGTGCTCCTAGCTGAAAGATGTTTGTGCCGAGTTCCATTCCAGATCATATGCCTATGGCCAGGTTCAATAACCTGTGTTACTAAGGGGACAAATTTTACTGGAGTTTCTTAAATTCATACTAATTAATAGTTACAGAATTTGTAAGGGTATTCTTTAGTAATTTTAAGTAAGAAAAAATGCTAATTTTACTGGAAATTTAGGATACTTTTAACATGAAAATTATTTTCCTTTTTATATTCTGTCACACATGAAGTCTGATTTTAGAATTCTTCATATTAGAAAAACTAGCAATCAACAGTGAGGAAAAAAAAAAAGGTTTTAATGACAGCTCACTGACAGTGTTTGCATTGACCCTATTTGTAGTTACAGAATTGGTTCTAACTGCTGGTATTAATTTCACTCATCTCTCCCCAAGATTCCATATTTTAACCCAAAGTGTTAAAATGGTACTAGGAGTGAGTGGCATGATAGGCTCTTCATGGGTGAAGCAGTTGAATTTGAATGAACCTTCTGAGGAGTGTAGACCGTCTCTTGAAGAATAGGGTATGTCTGGCATGCCAAGAGCTGAATCCTATGTGGGTCTAACCAAGCATCTTCCTAAGAGGGAGTACAGTCCTCCCCCAAAGCGGTTTTACATTGTCCTGCTTATATGTTCATTGAGGTGATTAAATCCCATTTTCCAGAGTGAGAGGTCATGTAATTGTAGTACTGTTGTGGGGTGTTGGGTCCAGAGAGAAGGGGGGGAAAAAAGGAGAAAAACCCCAAACAACACAAAAACCCAAGCAAGCAAACAAGACCCAAAACAACCCCACCAAAAATTCTGAAAGGGAAAGGGGAAAAATTATACAGGATCCAGGACAGCCCTAAATCACTCCAGCAGATCCTGTGGAAAAATGTGTTTTAGAGGTATCCGTTGGAAGAACTGTGTGCTTTGGCCCTACTGAGGATGGATATTTGATGGCAAGCTGAGGGAAAGCAAAGCATGCTTTTGAGTTCGGCGTTCAGAAAGACTAATGATTTATGGCTTCAGCTATGTCCTACACCTTTCAACAAAAAGATCGTATTTCATTCTTGGTGTCACCAGTACAAACTCCCTGCTTTCAATTAAAGAGGTGTATTATTTAACCAAACCAACCCAGCAGCAGCCAAACATCATGCTCGTTTGTAGTGCTGTTTCTGACTCGGGTCTGAAAAGATAAAGTCTGTACTTAAAATCATCTAAATATTTCACAAAGTAAATGTTTGATGCAATCCAAGAAACAAGTATTGCATCAGATCGTTGGGCTTTGCTTAGATACAGAGTGGAATTCCAGTCTTCACAGTTGCAGACATCTGAATACTCAGCCATTTCTGTTTTATCCCTTGGATAAAAAAGGGACTGTAGTAACATTGAAATGGGGTTGGCCTGTGGAGATCCTATGCAGTGAATTTAGTAAGCAGGTGTATTCTGTGTTTAAGTTTTAGTAGAGAGACGTTGTATTTCATATTCTTTCCATGCTAGATGCACTGATGCTGAACAAACTAAAATGATTTTTTTTTCGATGCCTTGCATTTCAGATTTTATTTAAAATTTGTTTGAAACAATAGTGCAGTGATTCACTGGAATTTTTATTGTGATTAGATGGGGGATTTGCCACAGTGGCTGTTGTGCCGAGGCAAAGATTGAAGGAAGAAAATGTTAGTTATTTAATTAGAAGGTACAATCAATGATAGAAGCTTCTGTGGAGGAGTGCTTGAAAATACAGGATAAAGTGAACTGATAGAAGGGACAACAGCGTGCGATAGCTACAGGAAATTGCACCAGTCGCTCCGAAGCAGTTTAAGTTTAGGTTCCTACTTCACAAGCAATATGTACAAGTTGGCAGCCGTTGACACAGTGGAAGTTTGATTCTGTCTTGAAGCCTTGAGTGTTCCTTATTTTTCAGAATTATTAATGTAAGTAGTAAGGTAATTAATGCCATCTGTTAATAATGGGTTATCTTCCCTATATCCACTCCTCGTATCTCTTCTATGTAGATAGTGACAAAGTGCAACAAGAAATCAATTTGTGTGGGAGAGCTGTAGCTCTAATATTAGAAGCATTTTGTTGAACCAGTAAATTGATATGTTCATGTGTGAAGGTTTTTTTTAATGGGTGGGATTTGGGGTTATTACAGCTTAAGATCTTAAATGAAATAGTTGATGGTGCCTTTGGGAAGGGTGTCAGCTGTGATATTTAGTATTCTGTTTCTCTTTTACCCAAGTGGGAATATGATACTCTTATAAATCAGGTTAACTGCATCAAGAGGTTTGGAATTAACTGTGATGTCATAATGTCTAAAAAGTGCTAAACTGGAACAAATCATGCACAAATCCTTGCCACAAATCCTACTTAATCTTTTTTATATTGCTTGTTATAAACAGACATGTATCACCATATACACAGATTATACATAATATATTATTATGTGTATTCCCCTATAGAGAACTTAGTCAGCGGGGGATTCAGTGTGGCATTTGCCACAGATATTTCTAATTACAACTTGGTGAATATGACGTGATTCGGACAAGGATTGCTTTAGTAAAAACTGAGAATTTGCTTTGATGTTCATGGCCATTTATGTCAGTTTTCTGAATGTATCAATAAAATCGATATTGTGATGATGAAAACATTGACAAACTGAAGGAATCATTTCACTGGTATTTGAGTGGGTCTCCTTTTTCTGCAAAGGTTTTTGTCTGGAGTTTGAATCACTATGAAGTCTTTACTCATGTTAAATTGCTTTACCTTCTAATTGAATTTGTTGTAAAATCGGAGATTAGAGAATATAGTTTATCTGAGGTGACCAATCATCACAAACACTATAAAAGCATAATCAAAACCAATAATTAACAACGCTCAAAACCCAGAATCCCAAGATGGAACAGAAGAAGAGAGCTGTCACGTTTCCTTTTTAGCAAACACAACCTTAAGCCATTTTGGACTGATAGACCAAAATGGGGAATTTGCCTTACACTTCTGCACAAACCTAACTGCAATCTCTTACCAAATCATCACTCTGTTTATGGGATGCCTTTCCTACTAGGAAGTGTCTAATTGACCCTCTGGAATCAAGAGAGTTTGTGAAGAATGGAGTTCCTCACTTCTGTCTACGTACTACCAATATCCTGGAAACTTTCAGTCTGTGTTTCACTACTAACTCTGCAAGGTTTCTTAGGTCAAAAATGACACAATAGTTAACGTGAAATGGCTTTTGGGGATTGTATATCTTATTTTATTTCTCTAAGACATAATAGGTGCTAACTCCTGGTGTGCAGTATTCATGCAAACCAGGAAAAACTCGTTCCATTTTGTGTTTTTGGGGGCTAACTTATTTGCAGCTTGCATTTGTTTTTTTGCAGACTGTGGACTGTACTCAAGTTTAAAACCAGGAATAGTCTACAAAATATTTGGTTTATTTTATGCAGCAACAATGCTGGAATCTGCTGGAGTTGTTCACATACTTTATAACATTTCTAGAAATTTTAAAATGCTAATTTTTACTTCTGCAGAATTGGCCAAAATACTTCAATCTTATTATTTATGTTAGTACTGGTCATGTATTTTTAACATCCCCAACAGAAACACTTTTATGTGTTGCACTCAAACTAAATGACTTAATTTTATCTCGGGTCTTATCTCCTACATCTTCTGGTCCTGTGCTATGACTGGTAATATGATTGTATGTGACGTGTCTCATTTTCAGCTGAGCCAGAGAGAGGAAGAGTATTCACATGACCACTCAGAAATGCTAATACTGGCCCAAAGAAGTGGCACTACTGTAAGAGCCTCTGTTTGATTTTCTTTGTTCCATTTTATACACAGGCATTGCTAAGTTAGCAATATCAACATTTGCTGCTAATTTTAAAATGGAGGTACATTAAGAATTGATGAAACCGGTGATTTGTTTCATTCTTTAGTTAAAAGCAGGGTTGTTCTCTGCAACCCTGCCAGTTTAAGATCAGAGAGCAGTATTTTGACAGATGCTCTTTTGTGTTTTATATGTCAGCAACAGGTTTTCATGCAGAAAATCAGCATGGAATTCCAGTGGCTAAATTGTTTTTTTTTAGTTGCTGACAAATGGTTTATTTGCTTCATGTTTCGTTCAGTTGCAAACATGTTCATTTAAGTGCTGTCTTCCCCCATCCTCCAAGATGTTATTTAAATGATGTTGAAAGTCTGTCCTTTCAATATGCATTTACTTAAATGATATGGCATGTCATTGACTGGCAGAAGCAGTGGATTGTTTAATGTTACTCTGAAATTAAAAAAAAACAGGGGAGGATTTTCTCAGTTTTCCTAAAAAGAATCTCTAAATCTTGCTTGCATATCAGGTAGCAAGCAGCATCGAGGCATAGACAGCATCCTATCCCAAAGTCTGGCATAGGACCTCTGCTTACCTGATGTAATTCCCTGTGAACACCTTCCTTGCATCCTTTGCCATTTCTTTTCCCTGTGTGTGTTCTGTGATGCCTCTGTCTCTTTGCTTTCTATGATCGTTCTCTCTGTGCCTTTATTTACTTTTTGCCTTGCTATTTAATTGCTTGTTCCTTGTGCTTTCTGACTTGCCTCTTTAGAAGATTCCCAGCAACTATATCTAGTACATTGTTTACTCTTGGCCTCAGACTGTAATTATTCTCTGTACTTCTCACTACTCTGCTGTGTAAATGAAGCCTTTTTTTGTTTGTTTGCTTTAATGGTATAGACCTATAATGCCTCTTTGCCAGGGATCTACTCACTTTGACACCTTTCCCATTGCATTTCTTGAAGACAAAGTGCTTCTTCCAGTAGGACAGTACTTCCTTTAACAGAATCCTCAGTTAAGAGAGTTGTGGGTAAAGGCAGGCTTTGTGCTTGTAGACAAAGGCAGGTTTTGTTTGAAAATTACAGAAATAATAGGCAAAAGAAATGCATGTAATCACGGCTGCAGAAAGGAAATCATAAAGGCAGCTATAAAGCAGAGGTCATATCTCCACCCTTATCTGAATCTGTGTGGAACCCAAAGGACTTGCAGTAGCAAAATTTGCTCTGCTGTTCTCTCCACTTTTTTTTTTTTTTTTTTTTTCCCTGAAGCAGCAGCAGACAGTAGTAGTATTACTAACACTCTTTGAAAGATTTGGTAGATTGCATATTACATCCTGAATTTACTATGGCCGAAGAAGTAAAGGTAGTAAGGGGAGGTGGATAGGCAGGAAAATTACAAAAACTTAATGGCTCTTGGGTTCTGTTGTTGTTCTGGCTTGCTGAGAACATGAGTCTGGAAGAGGACAGGAGAAGGCTTTGAAATTGATGTTTTTCTTCAGGCAGGGAAGCGTCCCATTTTAGAAATTAGAGTAGTATCACAAATGCGAGCCAGACTTCTAGGGTGTAAAGTATTCTTATGAAGGTAAGTTATAATATTTGTTTGCTGATGTCAGATTATACTGATGGTATGCTCTCTGCAATATATACATGGGCATGCAAAGCACACTTCTCTAAATAGTTGTACACCGGCTGCATCTCATAGGCCACTTTCTCCCCTTTTCAGAACCAGTAGGTCTGTTCTTCATACTGCAATGCAGAGAATGTTCCATGTTTGTAGCTAATGTCCCAACTCAGGGCATTGTATAACAGGAGACTCCTGTATAGCCTGCAGATGAACTTTTAGATGGTCTGTCCAAGTCACTGAGTCAGTGGGAACCACAACATATCTTAGTTGCACTAGACAGGTGAGTGTCTGAGCTCTGGGGAGCTGGAGCTGTCAGTCACTTTGAGCCTGGGGGCCCCCTTGAGCATGAGTTAAATGATGGTACTGAATTCTTCCTATTGTAGCTGCACCTGTGTAAGTCATGTGCTGTTACACCTACTGAATGTAACCATACCACAGCACCTTTTGTTAGGTGATGGTGAGCTTAGTGTTCTGTACCAGTTAATTCACAATCTCTGAGGAAAGCTTGGGGGAACCACATCTAAGTTTTTTGCAGCAAGTAGATTTTAACTTAATGCAAAAGCATTAAAAAAAAAAAAAAAAAAAAAGTAATGATAAGGGGAAGTTCAATATTTCAGATTTTGTCACAGATTTCAGGTTAAATCATGGTCAAGTCATCTGACTTTGAATCTTTCCATGTTTCATGGCTAAAAGTGAAATCAAAGATGTATCAGATGTTGAAGATTTATATACATATTAGGAGGGTATGTATGGTGTATTTTTGTAATGACTCGCAAGCTTCAATTAAAAAACTTTGTAAGTGTGAAGCTTGCTTAGTATTCAGAGAATAGTGATTCTTATTTTGACTTTTGTAGAATCATAGAATGGCTTAGGCTGGAAAGGACCTTAGAGATCATCTAATCCAACCTCCCCACCATGGGCCCGGACGCCTCTCAGCTAGACCAGGTTGCTGAAGGCGTCATCCAACCTGGCCTTGAACACCTCCAGGGAAGCGGCATCCACAACCCCTCTGGGCAATCTATTCTAGAGTCTCACCACTCTCTTACTGAAGAACTTTTTCCTAAGATCCAATCTAAACCTATTTTCCCTCAGTTTAAAACCGTTTCCCCTCATCCTATTGCTGGATGCTCTTGTGAAGAGTCCCTCTCCAGCCTTCCTGTAGGTTCCCTTCAGGTATTGGAAGGCAGTTATAAGGTCTCCTCCGAGTCTTCTCCAGGCTGACCAATCCCAGCTCCCTCAGTCTCTCCTTGTAGCAGAGATGCTCCAGCCCCTTTAATACATTCACCATTTTTAATAAAGGTATTTTCAAAGAGCTTATTTGTTCTATTCCAGTTTGGTATTTTGGGTCAAATTCAGGTCTGAAGTGGGCAGGTGCAGCACCACTGAATTTGTGTCTGTATGTGGCCTCCTCCCTTTAAATAGCTGTCACTTTATCATTTTGGAATGGAGTTACTGTTTTTCTCCTTTATGTGTATGGAAGTATGGCATTGAAACAGCACTTAATGAGTCAGATTATGTAAATAGCAGTTGAAAAGCATATTGATGCTGTATTTTACTACTGCGTAGGAGAGCCAGGAATATTATTTTGATCCTAAAGTGATTACATGGCCCAACGTGCAGCAGGGAGTTAGCAGTTCTTCCTAAACTCGCATAAACTACACATAGCAAAAGAGCATCTTCATAGTTAATTGGACGTTAGCTGAGCTCCTTTCTACTTTCGTCTTTCTCTGTTGTGCTGCCATGGAATTTCCTGCTGAAGGTGAGCAGCAGCAGTTCTCTTTGTTTGTTTTCCAGGGTTATTGCTCTCTGCTCAGTGATTGTGGTTTGGCCCTGCCTGTCCGGCCTTCTCCAGAATTATCCTTCCATTATGGCTGTAAACCTGAGACTTCCTCCACCAAAGAAGGCTAACAAAACAGGTGCATGTATATTGCAGTTGTTTTCTGATGCAAGATAAATCCAGAGTAATAATGGAAATCTGTGCAAGTTGTCATGAGAAATTGCTGCTGCAACTAATTTGGTAATTTGGGTTTGTTTAGACCATCCATTTCTTAGGTATTTCTTTCCATTTCTTTGGGTATTTCTTAGCAGTGTTTAAGACGCAAAAAATGTTAAAGTCAAGGAAACAAGCAAATTCTGGTTATCTGATTCTTTGTCTTTGCAATTAATACAAAATGAAAGCAAATGTGCAGGATCGGTGGTTCTAATGGAAGACAGATTATTTTTTCCTGTAGATACTATGTTGATTAATGACATCATTATGAATTTTTAGTTTAGGGTCACGGAAGTAAAGACTTGTCACAAAATTTGAATACAAACTTACAGCAAAGAACACTTCAGAAACTTGATTTCCTTAACTGCAGTATCACAATGTCAGTGACACTTTTGGTTGGTAAACATCTTACAGCTACATGTGTCCTGCTGGGACAGTTACTTACTTGTGCTAGATTGTCTGGTGGACTCCCCCCACCTCTGTTCTGGAGGACTCCCTGTAGAAATAATTGTGTGGATTTGGGGGATCTGGAGGAGGAAGGAGAAGAGAGGGTTGGAACATGTTTGAAACTTAACATATTTTAAAAATGCACTTACTAGTTGGTTCTCTGTATACTGAGAAACAAACCCATTCCATGTGCTGATTCTTATAAAGTTTTATTTTCTTGTATATTCCATAATAGGTCTGTTATGTTTTGGGGGTCTGGAGTATCTTGAGGTTGTTGATGCTTCAAAAGGGAAAGTGATGCCACTTGACAGTTTTAGTTATTCAGATCCACAGTTCTAAATCTTGCTATAGATGGTTGCAAAAGGAGCAGAGCACATATTCAAAAGCAGATATTGTTGTCAGGTAGACTCACGATAACTTTGCTTTTCAAAATTGTAGTAGTTGAATAAACATTAAACAATCAAGTTGAAAATTCATGTTAAAATTGCTCCAGGCTACTGTAAGTTATATCTCCAGCTCTGAAGCACTTACCCTGTTCTCATTGACCTTGACAGCAATTACAGAGGTGGTATTTTTCAAGAGGGAAGTGGAGTCTGAGCCATTTATCCCCTATACAAGAAGCAAAGAGACTGTACTTGTACACACACACAATAAGGAGGCTTCCTTTTTAAAGTCAAACTTTCTGTGCATATAAAACCAGTTTTCATTTCTGTGGAGTTCTTTCAAGTCTCATGAAAGAAAATGTCTAAGCCAGGATGTATGGTCTTTGGGGTTTTTTTTGTTTTAACTCCATGAACATGAATGTTGTTGAAGGCTGCCAGTTTTGCTCTAGCAGAGATTACTAAGAGCCCTTTTGTTTGTTTGTGTGAAGTCAGCGTGTAACAAGAACAGAATGCTGCTGTCTGTCATGGGCACTGCTCTTCATTGTGCTGAGGAAGGATAAACAGCTACACAGGTAACTAGTCCTCCTGGAGAATGAGCAGAGTATTCCTAGAGGAATACAGTGCTGAGTATTTAATAGCTGCTTTTAGGCAAGTATGGTTGTAGTTCAGGAAATGGCTCTTTTAATTTGGAATCATTAATGGTTAGATATGGTAAAATAAATGTAGGATTTATGGTTTTGTATTTTAGCTATATATCCTATATGTGTTGTTGAACATGAATTTTTATATACAGACTGATTTAAAATAATAAAATACTACCAATGCCTCAAACTCAAGTAATTAAACAGGCCGTGTAAATTGTCTTTTATTAAGCTGAGGAACTTTCAGTACTATATTTTTATTAATATTGATTCTCTTTTTCTCTATTGCTCTTTTCTCCATTTTACTTTTTAATTGAAGTAACTTCCTTTATTCTGCCCTTTTCATACCAAAAATTTAAGGTGAAGATATGGTGACGTTCTACAGAGGCCTCTTCCAACTCAGTTCTGTGGAAGCACAGTGATGGATTGTTTTGAGTGCTGAAGTAAGAATTTTCATTAGCACAGGTTAAAACAAATAAATTTTAACTTTTCCTTCAACTGTTGTAGTCAGAGCATCTCCATTGGCAAAGGGGAATAGCTACCCAGTAGCTTCCATAGCAGCAGTTGAAACCAGTAATAATTTTTTTCAGCGTGGTGTGTCTAATTGTAGAAGGTGAAACTCTAAATGCACAAAGAGGACTTCCTTCCCTTTCTGTAGTGCCCTTTGTATAGCTTCTTTCTTGAGAAACGTCTAGACTTTTACTACCAAACGGGTTGAAGGCTGTAGGTACTTCTCTCACTGACTATTGGGCCATTTTTGAGTATTCTATCAAAAGGGTTTTAGCTGGTATTGAATATCTTTCACCAGTCCTCTGCAAAGAGCAGGATTTCCTGTAGAGAATATAAAAATTTTTTTTTTTTTTGCAAAGCTTTCTTTGTACTTTATTTATTTAATAAAATAATGAGTAAGAGAAATGTGAATATTTTCTTTTGGGAGATTGTCTCTATATCACTTGCAGCTCAGATAAAGAAAAGCCTAACTCATTCTGAAAAATACATTAATTAATTAATTCATTCATCTCCATCTTGGAGATGGTAACCTGTTGGAAATACAAGACATCAACAGTTAATTCCCACACATACGTAGTTCAGATCCTCTTTCTTTTCCGAGACTTTTCATGAAGATGCTGATTGCTGTGATTAGTTTCAGAGAGGTATCTGATGACAGGAAGGATTCAGCTACCAACCCCATGAAAGATTTTCATTCTGTTTTATACAGTTTGTGTAGCACTAGCAACTCAGAATGGATTTCTGCAGATACCCTGGAGACATGCAGATCCTAGTTCCATTAGCGCTTCCATGGTTTCTTCATAGCGTATAGATGTCTTAGTTTGTCAAGGAGTATCAAATGGGTATCGGAAGTGATTTTTTTTGCCGTTACAAAGTAATTTTGGTCAGCAGGTTAAACTATAGTAGCTAATAACTTTTTATGTTGACCTGCCTAGGAAGTAACATTTCTGTAATTAAAAAGAAGTGAAACATAAGCTAGCACTTCCTAATTAACTTTGTGTTGGAGAATGACTGTGTGACAATGAGAGATTCTTAGAGATTTTTAGGATGGTAAAAATGTATTCCACAACTCACGTTCTGTAAGGTACAGCATCCAAAAGAGATGAGTTCAAGTCTGTTGCATTATAGTGGCTAATACTGAAAAGAACTCATTATCTTGTAAATATTTCAGTAGTTTGTACAAAGTTAATATAGGGTATGTATTTTTTATGACTTATTATAGTATAAATGTTTACCGATGGTTTCATTCGGCTGTAGTATTTTAGTATAAACCGTTAAGCTCTTATTATATAAGATCAATATTTAAGAAATGGATTTAGATATTTAATTTGATGAGATCCATAGCTTTACCAAATACAAAAATATTCCTTTGGTATATATTTTTTCACCTCTAAATTGAGTACAAGTTCATCGTCCCTTAGAAGAAAAAGTAACATCTTTATTTGAGCTCACAGTACTTTTCACAGATTACAACTAAGTGCTTTTTGACAACTCGGGCGTGTCTTCTATAACCAAAACATTTTGGTTTAGAGCTTGAATTCAGTAAAATACCAAGACTTTGAGTGAACATAGGCATCTTATGCATTCATCACCCTATAACCTGAATTTGAGTAGTCTTCCATTATTTTAAAATATTGGTGGAATATTGATTAGATTTCCAGAAGTATGAGGTCCAAGTTAATAATAAACAGTTGCCAGTATGTTCTGTAGCAGAGGAAGGAAGCCGTCTATAACAAATTGGTTCTGTTACTGTCATGAGCGCATTGCCCAGTCCCTAAATGTTGTCTTTTGTTCTACTCCATTGACTGTGAACAGCTCTAACTTCAGTTCTGAAGATTTATTGCCACAGATAAATTTCATGGCAATAGCCTTTTTATCTCCTGGATCAAGATTGAATTATAATGTGTACCAGACTGTTTCAAGTTTTGAGTTTTCAGCTTTAGAACTGGTTTTCTTTTTAAATACCTACTTTCAACGTGTCTTTATTTGAAGATACCTTAAACTTTGTATAATTTGCTTTAGTCTTCAAGTAGACAAGATAGGAATTTTTTTACAACTAACGATTAAATATAATCTCTTAATTGATAATGCATAAGAAGTTATTTTTAGGTTAGGCATTCATAAAACTTCCTAAGTTCATAGTTACAGAAAACCAAATTTATTATAGTTTTGCAAGCATATTTTCCTTGTTTTATTTGTATGGGATTATTTTCACTTAGATGACAGATGGATATATTGGCTAGAAATTCTTCATCAAGTGGTATACAAAAATATGTGGCAATAGACAGTGCCAAAATGATAGATAGTGTTTGGCAAACTGCTTATGACAGTATGTTTCAATCATATGCAGACTTAATTCTTCTCCTCGGATTTCATTGTTGAACTGGATAATCTTAAATGAGACCTGCATGTTTTTTGACCTTTCTGTCACGGAACAAACTCAATGATAAATAGCAGACAAAAGCAAGGCGATTGATAGCATGCAATGGAAGGCATCTTTGTTTTCAAACATTGCAAATGTGGGTGCTGATGGAATTTTTTTTTTCTTTTTTTTTCTATTTCTGTGCTTTAGGACTGGTCAACTGCCTGACTCAGATTGCTATCTGGAACACAAGCAAGCTGTGCCTGTATTTCACCATGATGGCAGGTATGTGACGTGTCCTACGTACCCATGAGAGAGCCTCTTAGTGCTCTACAGATTTCTTTAAAGTGGATGCAGCACGCCACCAGAACTTTTGCCATAAAGGTATTTTTTGGTACTTGCTCGATCTGACAGTCTTGGAGCAGTGCTTCTTGCTGAGCAGACCTGTGCAGTTATACCCAGAGGTTATCACTAAAGTTGGATTGATTGGCCTTTCCTATAGTTGCCGGGTTTGCCGGGTTTACCTGGTTGCAGTCTGAACTTTTCTTGCTAAAACATTATAATTTGTCTTCAAAATGTGTATTTTATTACTTAGAAAGCTAGAAGATAATCAAGAATTAAAAAAAAAAATCTATTACAATTTAATTCAGCTGATGAGAGGAAGGTGCTTCAATCACTTATTTGTAAAGAAAAAGGACTGTGCTCAAACTTGAGTTAAGTGTAGATATAGATTTGAGCCTGGTGAAGAAAAGGTGTTCTGGCTTTGGCTGGGCTAGAGTTAGTTTTTTCCACACTAGCTTGTATGTTGCTGTGCTTTGGATTTGTGCTGAAAACAGTGTTGGTAACACAGGGATGATTCAGTTACTGCTGAGCAGAGATTACACAGAGCCAAGGCCTTTTCTGCTTCTCGCTCCACTCCACCTGCAAGTGGGTTGAGATTGCACAGGGAGCTGGGAGGGGACAGAGCTGGGACAGCTGATCCCAACCGGCCAAAGGGACATCCCATGCCGTATGATGTCATGCTGAGCAGATAAAACTGGGGGAAGACCAAAGGAAGGAGGGGACATGTGGACTGATGGCTTTTGTCTTCCTGAGTCAATGTCAGGCTGGTGGAGCCCGGCTTTCCTGGAGAGGGCTGAGCACCTGCCTGCCCATGGGAAGTGGTGAATGAATCCCTTGTCTTGCTTTCCTTGGTGCGTGGCTTTTGCTTTACCTATTACACTGTCTTTATCTCAGCCATGAGTTTTCTCACTTTTACTCTTCCAGCTCTCTCCCTTATCCCACCATGGGGAGAGTGAGCCAGCAGCTGTGTGGGGCTTAGTTTCTGGCTGGGGTTAAACCATGACAAATGGTCTAACATTCATGCACATGTTTACAGATTTTTTATTTTTTTTTTATATTGCATTATTTTCTTCTTTTGCCTTTATTTTGAAATTCATGGCTTGTGCCATTTTCCCCTAATTATGCATCAGCTTTTGATGGAATGGCAATGAAGTATGAGGAGGATCTCTTATTCTTTTTTTTTTTTTTTAAATGCTTCATTTAACAGAAATACTT
>JANHGN010025610.1:0-14214 GCA_024605025.1 Megaceryle maxima | reverse complement strand
GATTTTAATGTAGCATGTTATCCTGAGTATAATACTCCCTTTTTAGCAGCTACTACCTATCACAAAATGTACCTCTGAAGAGGTTAGCTTATGCAGCACAAGGCACACCAGTTATTTGACATCCAGCATGATGCTAGAAATATATTTTTTAAAATTAAAGTTTATTTTAAAATCTAAGACTAGTGATGGTATATGTAACCTAAGTCTTTGATTTTCTTCACAAAGTAACATGTAATCTCAAACTCTGTAATTTGGTGGAAAGGCACCGAGAATAGACAAAAGGACATTGAAAAGAAATGCCTAACTAAAATGAATATTCACTCTATTTTCTTTTACCAGGTTTTAACTACCTGTATTTTGTCTCCACAGCAGAAATTCTACTTACTTCAATGATTTCCCCCATTGTACAAACATATGAAATACACACTTTTATCCTTTTCATACGAGAGGACCCAAATGTGGAGTTGGTTTATAACATGCACACTTTAGCTACTAGATAATAAGGTGGCTAGATAATTTTAAATGGGTGTGCACAGTGTCTTTCAGGTTGCTAGCAACAGCTTAATGTTACAAAGCAGCCAACCAAGGACTCCTTCAGTATCCAAACGCTAGTAATGGGTAATTTAAGTAATAGGATAAGAATACAGGCTGATCAGTCACTGAGGTTCAGTTAAACAGTATTTTACTTGTGCTGCCATAACTTCACCACTTGCCATTTTCTGTTGCAATTCATAGATACCAGTCAAACACTTCTGAGAAATCAGGCTGTAAGTATACACTTCACTAGGAGCAAATAAAGCAATGAAAGTGAACTCTGACTTCTTTGCAACAGAGGCTCAGGGTATGGGACTAATCTATGGTAGCCTTTTGCTTTAACACACCTATTATAAAGTAGATATAAGACTAGCCTGAGGTTGCTTTTTTCTTGTTGTTCAGTTCATTTGTGTTGTAAAGAAGACATAAAACATCTTCACAAACTGTGCTTTTCAGGGAACATTTTTAGTCGTGTTCTTCTGCCAGTTGATGTTTTCCATGAATATCCCTTTCTAAAATTATGTGCCTGAACAATAAACCAAACAAATTTGACTTTCATTCCAGAATATGTGCAGGCTTTTTCAGACCCTCATGTACCTTTGTGTTCTTCATTTTTATACTGGATGAGAAAGATATTTTTAATGTTAAGGCAGAATAAAACACATATAAATCAGTTAATTAAATGTTACTCATGTTTTGTTACAGAAAGTGATCAGTGTTTCATATTCCTTGAGCTCTGTGAAGATCAATATTAATAACAGTGTGTTTTCCATCTTTTTGTAATATATAAGATTTTTTTCAAGAAAGGTTCAAAAAGTCAAACTTCAGAATCTGGCCACTTCAGATACCTCAGATTGGATGTAGGTTTTTGCTGAGTCTTTGCATTCATCTAAGGAACTTAGGATATTGATAAGATGTTGTAGTAACAGAAAACCTCAGACTTCGGTCTCTTGGTTTTAGCCATCTGAAAGTTTGGTGCCTCCCTCAGAAGTTAGGGGGAAGTGATGACCCAAGCTGTCCTACAGTAGGTGGCCTTGATAGGCACAATGAGTTTGCCTTTGGAATGCAGAAAGAGGTGGAATGACTGGCTTGGATTAGACGCCTAACTATAAAGAAGAGTTTATGTGCCAGATTTTTTTTAACTGATTCAGGTAATGAGGTGAATCCCACCTTGACTATTCTTAGGTTCAGCGTCTCAGTAATGGTTGTACTTAATTGTTTTAATAAGATGTTAATCTCAATGAAAACTTCGTATTTATATCATATGATCCAAACCCAGTATTTTTTCCTATTTTTCCTCTTTATTCGCATATTTTTTTCTTGCGTTCTTGGTTTATACTTGTTCATTTTCCCCAGCTGAAAGAGTAGCAGCAATGCAAAATGTGGATTTACTTGTACTTGAAATCTGCATATGTATGCTTATAAGATAACATAAATATTTGGACATGTTTCACACATCAAGACTGCATAGTCTCCTTGGTGATATAATTCATATTGGTTGTATATTCAATTTAGTGGTATGTCTTCAGCCTTGAAATGTAGACATCTCTGTTGTATTCAAACTGTACTGCAAGCCTTAACTGATTTCCAGGTTAGGTTGGTACTGCGGTGTTGCATTTATGCTGTCAATTGCTGACTAGTATGAGGGGTTCTTGAAGCGGTCAGATGGTCATATATACTGATGTCATCATCACGAGTAGGGTAGTCTTATCCCAAGAGAAGACAAAACCTGTTCACAAAAGTAGGATGACTGCCATCTTCATGCATAAGTGGTATCATGGATAATAATGGTGATATGGTTCCTATTACTTGAACTGAGTAAATCAGGGAGCATTGTGACCCCCTGAGTTCGTGGTTTTTATGCTATTTGGGATTCTAGCTCAGTAACCAGGATATTGACAAGGGTTCAAAATGCAACATGCATCTGTTTGCAATTGCCTGATTTTGATGGTGGATTTCCTGAAGAGTTATGGTAATATAAAGAATTGTGAGAGGATTAAAAGATTGTTGAAATTTCCAGCTAGCCTTCTCTTACTGTGTTTTCTTTTGGATTCATGCAATCACTTGCATTGTCAGCTGTTTTTAGAATACTTACAGGAACAGATTTTTTGAGTTATGAGACTCTTTTGTGATGACTCTAAATGTCAATAACTCACTTATTTAGCATTAAATGATCAACATTTGCAAAGATTCCCAGGCTAGCAAACTAGCTAGAACACAGAAATGGATTAGCTTTTGCAACTGCAGAGCAAATAATGTAACACCACCCAATTAATTACACATTTCAGCACTATAAATTTGAAGAGATGTAGTGAACAGATTGCAGGACTGTGTGTTGACTTAACAAACAGACAGGAGTGTTGACCCCTAGGGACCAGTGAACTGATAAATTGAAAATTACCTGCTTTTTCTCAATCTCTGGTCATTTACTCAGCAACCCACCCATTACTGGTGTGCTGCTGCTACTAGGTTCTGCCTTCTTTCTAGGACAGGGGGTTTTTGTTGTTTTTGTTTGTTTGGGTTTTTTTTTCCTCACAAGAAAAAAGAAAGACGGGGAAGGTCTTTGAAAGGTTTTTTTTTTTTGGGTTTTTTTTTTTTTTTTGGCTTTTTTTTTTTTCCAGACAGTTGATTTAATCTCACTGTAAATTATTGGGATAGTAGCTATGATGTTGCTCCTGTCACTTGCTGAGGGATTCTCTCTCTTATCTATGATATGTCATACAAGCAGGCTCAAAGAACTTGGGAGAATTCTTTCACAGACAAGGAGAAAATATTAGAAAATTACTAGTAGAGGGAATAAAACATTCATGTAAGTAAGAACGCTGTAAACTTACCCTAATTTTCCTTTGCTGTGCCAGATATCTTTTCCAGTGTTCTTTGATGATGTGTTCCCTTGCTTCCTCCCTCTATCCACACTCTTCCCCTTCCCAAGGTTTATATTTTCTTTTTCAGAACATTAATAATCATTTCCATGTCTCATTCCTGTCTCCTCGCATTCCTTCCCTGCTCCTGAGACCTTTAAACTCATTCTCTTATCAAAATTACCTCCCTATTTCTTTCCTTGTTTTGAATGAACTCCAAGCCATTTGCTCTGTCCATCAGCCTGAAAACCCCATCCATCTGCTCACTGACGGCCAGTGGTGGTAAGAATTTGAGACCAGGGAGAAGGGTCAGGTTCTTGGGCTAGTCAAGGGAATTAGCCAAGTTCAAAAGCTGCAGCATCTTTGTTGGAGGAGAATGAATGTGCAGCAAGCCTGGTTTATTTAGTAGGATCGCTCTGGGTTCTGGGCTCAGACTGATGCCATCACAGTAGAAGATGCAGTCTCTCTCCTCTTCATAACCACCTGTGTTTCACATGTGGCTAAGGCCATGTAGTGTTACAGTGCTATGATATCTACATTTAATTGCAGAAAACTGGATGAAAACCATTTGCCTGTGTCTTCTTTTCAGCTGGAAAGGTGTGACAATTTCATACCTCAAAGTGGAATTTCAGTTTTCTTAGCTCATCAGAGCTGATATCCCATTTTTCTGACTGACTTTTGGGGAATCTGTGCTTTATGGAGTATTGTGTTTGAAAAGGCACTTCTAACAATGTATTTTGCAGTAAGACCGCATCAGCAGGAGGAGGGAATTGGATAACGTACACTTTGTGTAAATAATATTACTCACTAATGACTTCTTCCTATTAGTAAATAAGACACAGTTTTGGAGCATGAGGCTTTTTTTGTTAGTGTTCATCTTCATTCTTACATGACTTAGAATTTGCATACTTTGCCTCTTTGGGTCAGAGCTGGTTTTATCAAAGAAGGGGCACATATTTCACCATGCTTTTCCTTCCTGCTGTCTTTTCCAGACAGAGTATGACTGAGTTAAGCCACTATAGCTGGAGAAAAAAACATTCTAATGACTAAGTTAATGCATGGTATTCCTCAATAACTACAGAGCAGCTCCAAATCTGCCACATGCCCCAAAGAAAAAGGAGTTTAGGATGGAGCCTGCAACGTCTGCCATCCTGTCTGCCTTTCTGGTAATAATTTCCTGTCTGTGCTCGCCCAGTTGCTGTCTACCACCAGCTGTCATATCTGAGAGTCAGTCTCACGGGTTTGTACATTTGGTTTTATGCTCATCTCAGCCACCAGAGAGCCAGAATGGGAAATGAGAAGAACTTGGAGCTTGTTCACAATCAGGAAGCTTCTTGTCTGTCTCTGGAATTACCACATTAGAAAGCCAAATCTCCGTTTTGGTGGTTCTTTCCCTGTCTTTGATGTAAGAGCTGTAGAAACTTAGATCAGAAGCCTACTACTTGAATTTTTTTGTTTGTTTGTTTGTGTGTTTGTTTTGTTTTGTTTTGTTTTTAGTTGTTTTTTTTTTTTTTCTTCCCCTCCCTACCCACCTATGTGGGTCAATCCAGACTGGCAGAATTATACTTGTTTTCATGTTTAGATGTAGTTATCTTAAATGAACACTTTCCTGAGTCAAAGCCCAAGAATAATCTATTGCTCTCTCAGATGTGTCTCTGAAACACTGAGAGGGCGACTCAAGTGCTTGCCCATAAGCACCTGAAGTCCTTTTTTTGTGGGTGAGACATCTATAGAGGGCTGGCAGATATGAAACAAACTTACAGAAGGTCTAGCAGGGCATACTGGACTTTTAAAAATGGCTGTGGACAACTGTATTTCAGCACCTGAACCACACTTGTCATTCTGTCAGGTTCACATTCTCCTTTCTGGCACTTTTTAAAAGTTAATGCAGAGATCCTTGCAAACATTTGTAGTGCTGCCAACAAGGCCCCTTTCAGCCCAGCGTGTGCTTGAATTCTCTGTATCAGTAACACTGCCAGGCTCACATGCACCTAACACAGAGCCTCTGGAAGTGTGGTAGCCAGATCAAGCCTTCAGGGCACTTGCCATCCTTTTTACATAACTCCGCTCTTGTTTCCTGCTGTTATCTGTGACCACTTCTTATAAAATGAATGGCAACTCTAGTGGGAACTGGACCTAACCTGGGGCTCCCAGCCTTCTCCACTCATCTAGCAGGTCTTCTATACTAACATCGATGGCAGGTGGCACAGGGCAGATGGGCATCTGTGTCTCAGGGTTGGCCCACAGGCGAGCCGTCCCTCCCGATGCTGTACGAGACTGCCAGTGGAGCAGCTGGGTCTTCATCATTCTCCCTGAGCAGCACCTAGGGACTGGCTGCCATTTTCCTTTCAGGAAGCGTAGCGGAAAACTCGTGTCAGACAGAGCTCTGCAGTGTATCTTCCTGCATTTTAAAATGTGCTCACAGAAAAGTCAGAGTAGCTTACAAACTGTATACTGAGTCTGGTGTTATTTGGAGACGAGCTAGAGCAGTAAGGCTTGGGGTTTTTTTTTCATGTAAACCTACAAACCCACTGAGGTCTCCTTGTTGAATAAAAATAAATGGCTTGAAAACAGATCTCTGCTTTGCTTAGTGTGTCACTGAAGGACAATTCTTCTGCTTCTGTTTTGTTCTTCATCCAGTAGCTTTGAATGGCTTTTAGAGTTGCAAAGATTTTGACACTGACCATGCTCAGTCCGGAGAGAAAAGTCAGACTTTCCCTCACATCTGAGGCCTGGATACCTTCCTGTGCTTTTTTATGCTGCAGGCTATCTGCATGCTGTGTTTCTCAACTCCCTCCTATTTCACCTGCACTCTGCAGCCTTCCAGCAGTTGAACAGTCTGTGCAGCTCTCAGTAAAGGAGAGATTCCTGTATCTTCCACCTTTCCCCAGAGGTATCCATCTGACCCAAATTACACTATCTGGTGCAAAGCAAACAGGCTCTCCATCTCTGCCAGCTGCACCCCTCCAGCAAAATGTAATATTCAATAATGGAACAATATATTCTGAAGAAAGGAAGCAGATACCTCTACCATCATCAGCTGATTTTAGGAGCTAAGATGTAAGGAGGTAACTCCTGCCGTCAAATGCAGTACATTTTAATTCCTGTCAGAAGTCAAAACCTTAGAGAGTGTGAGACTGCTATCCTCAAAAAATCCATGAGCAAAAATATTTTCCTGCATACGCTGCTCCCAAAAAGCAGTATTTCAAGGCCTCTGTGGTCATTTGATGTCTGCTTAAGACTCGTTATGAAGATTGTATGTCTTGGCCCATCCTGAAATAAGTTTTAACTGGTTGCATGCAGACAGTTAATGACAGAAAAACAAATACAGGGAAAGTTCTCCAACTCCAGCAGTGGGGGGGAAAAAAAAAAAAAGTCCCCATCCTTTCCTCTGCACTGTGGGGGCTGTGGTAGAAATGTTGTACTGGAATATTGTTAACAGACCTGGGCAGTGACAGCCTGGCCACTGTTCTCCTGCTTTGAAGTATATTTTCAGGCTGGTTTTGGGAGATTCTGTGAGAGTGAAGTGTGCTGTATGACAGACGTACATGGTCTTTTCAGTACTAGAGAAGATAAAAGGAGTCAGAAAAATCATTTAACATTAAACTTTGCTGCACAATTTGTCATGTTGTAAGTCATGAACCAGAATGAAACAAGGTGACATCTCTATAAGAGCTTGCATAGACTTAGGCTGCATAGAATTAGTCTGGCCTTTGTTTTAATCTTTAGAGATGTTTCTCTGCCACATTCTGCTTGCTCCTGTTAAAAATATTTTTTTATTTGTTTGGGGTTTTTTTGGCAGTGTCAGCACTGTCAGTTCAAAAGCTAATCTACAAGTAAATCAAGATGCTCTATATTTGAGGGCTCTGCTGTCTTAAAGAAAGCCAGGAGGACTCTCTGTATGTCACTTAACTTGATCTTAAAAAGAACATCAATGATCTTACTGGAGTCGTTCCAGTCAAACGGAGTAGCACCATCATTGTACAGACTGACTTTGGTCAGGACTGTTGCCAGTTGAAAAAATAGAGACACCAACCATGTTGAGCTCTGCTGATTTGCAGGTGATGAGAAAAGTAACACACCAAGCAGATGTCTAGCACAGCTGGATTTTGTCCCTGCTAGAAACAAAATGTAGTCAGATAAGTGCATGTAAAGCTGGCTCATACAGCACATGGAGAAGCTTTTTTCTTGCTCTGAGCACGGGTACGGGTGACATGCAGACAAACTGATGTCACATGGCAATACTGTATTCAGTGTTCAGCCAGTGGCTTTGAGGCAAGAAGGGTGACAGTGTTTCCTTAAGAAAAAGGAGATGGTGGGTATGTGTGTACATGTCCACGAGAGAGAGCGCATGTGCGGTAACTACATCCTTTGATAAGCCTCTTTCTGTTAGGAAGCAAAAGCTGTGCTTTAGCTCCACTTGGCCCATTTGCTATATTGCTTTCCCGTGTATCTTGAGGGATTTTTCCATTATACATGGTATTTTCCTTTGGTAGTGTAAGCGGTCCAAAAAATAAAGAGGATTGGATGTCTTGTCTGCGCTGTGATGTTCTTGAAGAGATGCATAGGTTATGAGTTACTGATGGGTGGCTTGCAGGATGCCATAATATGGGTTGTGTCTGTTGAGAACTTTAGGAGTGGATATAGGTAACTGTAGGTAAAGGCGTTTCTGGCTTTGAGGTCACCTGAAAGGTCTGGGCAAGTAGGCTAATCCTGTAACTAGCAAGTAGGCTAATCCCAGTCCAAGAGCTGGCGCTGATGGCACTGCAGGGTGCCACCTCTATGAGTCTATTTGTAAGGCTGAACTAGGATGGAAATTGCAGAGGAAAGAGCTGGATAAATTAGGGGCAGTTGGTTCAGTGTCTTCAGGCTGCAGGGCTCAGAAGAAGTAAGGAGACAGTGGGTCTTACGGTGAGAAGTAATGAAAATTTCACTAGGACAAGAGTAGCTTCCTATCTTGACTTACAGGAGAATCCCTTTTACCAGGGCTCATGTGCAATAGCCATCGACCTTAACTTTGGCTAATATAATAGTTTTGAAAAGCTGAACTGCTCTGTGTATCTAAAAGATTTAAAAGGTGCAAGAAGAAAAAACTAAGTCTTACTGTATCTCTGCAATGTTGTGTTTGCTTATCCAAAAGTGCACATTAAAAACAGTATTACAGTAAGACAATAGAAACTTGTCATGACTTTTCTCTATGACAATAGTGGTTTCTTTTTCTTACTGGCGTTATTTTAATGGATTAGATGGGGATTATGAATTTCAGAAGTTAGTAAGATACCTGCCTTTTAAAAAATGGCCGTTGAAGTTGATTGACCAGCAACTGGTCACTCTAAATTGAAACTAAACTTAAAAGTCCTTATGCATTATTAATGGGTATTGTGAAATACTTACATTTGGTATTAAATTCAGTATTAGCTTTTACATGATACTAAAACCCAGCATCGCATTTTCTTGTGTATTTCAATAGCTGATCTGTCCTTAATGAAATACGTCATGGTTCTGCATACATCCCACACAGAGAGAAGATTTTGAAGTGTAGCGGTAGCAGCTAGAGATTTCTGATCTTGCAGAAGAGAAAATGGTGACACCTGTGGCAAGTGTGAGGCACCAAGGAGTACTGCAAACCAGAGCTGGTTTAGTTCCTGTCACGTCACCTGTTACAGCAGAATTATAGGTAGTTAATAACGCTCACAAAAGAGACACAATAGTCATTTAGTCTGAGTGCTGTTGGTTTGGTTACATTAAACAACTGCATTTTATAGCAGCTGTGAAGCAAACCAGGGTGGGAGACATTTGTTAACTTTTTTTTAATTATTATTTTTCAAATGACTTAATAAAGATTTGATACAATTTGTGAACTGTGCCATGAAAATAGAATAATAATTGTCAGCCTTCTTATGTTTCATTTTGATTTGGGAAGTTTGAAATGTAGTGTTTCTGGGTTCATTCAAAGTTCCTATTCTGAGTTCAAACCCATGTTGCTAACCCCACCATGCAGTATTTGTACTGGGAGCTGTTTGGAAATGTTTCTAATCCATTTAATGCTGAATAGTACCTGAGTTGTTAACAGATAATTTCTTGGCTCGCTCAAGTATATTCACTTGAAGTCACTGTTAACAGAATGTTCTCCTTCTCTGCTTCCACTTAAAGTTACATGTGAACACTAAACATGAAACTCCGAAAGACAAGCTGTAATGATGTTCCTGGTGATTAAATAGACAGCACAGCTATCAAACACTGATGCCCAAGGCTAGAATTTGCAACTAAATCTGCTAATAGATTACGAGCTAAAGTACCTGTCGGTGCCTATCTGCATCTTCAGGCACCTAAGTACCTTTAAAATATAGCCCCTTAGTCTCTCTTTCATTTGTAGGATGGCAATTATTATAGTAAGTCCTCACTTTGCAATATACTATGAGACAAAGACTGTGAGGTGCCTAAATACTAATATAAAAAGGGGCCAGGAAACAAGAAGATCCTTCCTGAATCTCAGTCTCTTTTATTCATGGTTAAGACAGCCTGTCTTGCTGACATTACTGTGTTTGTACTAACAACTCCATTATTGATAAAGGGCTGCTTTATCTTTTTTAAAGCATAATGCATATAGCAAGAAGTGTTGAGATTCAGAGAAGGCTTATGGAAGTAGCACGCTGTGTTTTGCGTTGCCTTTTCTTAAATAGCATTTCTTGCTGCCCTGTGAGCCACCATTTTTACGTGAGTTGAGGTGGAAAAGTTGTGAATCTAATAATTGTTAGATACTGCTAACAACTAGCAACTAACTAACAACTGTTAATAGAAGTGGTTTTGTACTGGGCTGGTGTCTTAAGCATGAATTGGCATGGAAATTCATTGGGATTTCATGGTGCTCTTACTAATTCCATGATACCAACTATTGCTAGCATTGTGGTTTTCCTATCTGTCACATTACTTTTTCATGTCAAGAGACACAGATTGCATATGTTTAATCACCATTTGCATGGGGGAAGCTGTAAGGGGTATCTGCTTTGCATTTGACCCTCCTTCTGAAACGTCAGGATCTTTTCCACAGCAACTCACGAGCCTGTATGGAAGAAAGATGGTTTAAAACTAAACTAAACTAGGTTTAAAACTTCACCTAAGTGCAGTAATAAGCAAAAAATGAGAGTAATCTAAAAAGATGTCCTGAAGTATTTATAAATGTTTCCCTATCTGTGGCTCATATAGGAGGATTGTATTTATGAGAAACACACTTAGACTACAGATTTTTATAATGACCATATGAAGTTAACGGCTAATTTTAAGGAGAAATGAAAGCAATTTCTTCAACACTGTTATAGATCTAGAAAGATACATCTACAAGGACTGTTTTGAAGGTAGTATTTACCTCAGATAAATTCTAGTGTTACAAATCTGTATCAGCAAATAGAATATGGACAGTTGTTTTCACTATAAATTTTTTTTTCTTTTTTTTTTTTTCTTCTTCTCTGGTCATTGGGCCTTTTCTCAAAGAATTGATTTTGATGACACTACACTAAGTTTCCTATATTGGATCAAACCATAGGAAGATGGTCCTTAGGTCACTGACCATTTTACATACACAAGGAGTCAGTGCAGATTCAGACAACTTTATGGAATTAGTAATTATTTTAATTACAGTAGCTATGTTATAAGTTACAGTGAAGAGTTAGTGGACATTCCTTTACAGATTTACGTGTCCACGTCTACATTTTAGAACATCCTTCTGCACATGAATAGTTTGGTTATTAATGGGAATTAAAAAATATATTTGAGATGTTTAAAAGCTGATTTTAAACTTTAGTAAGGGTTAATTTTTTCAAAAGTTTGCTAGCAGCAGTTCTATAGTTGGAAGAAATACAAAGATTTTTAGTTTTGCAAAATCCAGATGAAACTTTTAAATAGAAAAAGAATACTTAGTCATCTCAGGGACTTTGTCACAATTGCCTCCTGATATACCCAGATAGAAAACTATTTCCCAAAGGTTTGCAGATCTGAAAACTTATTTGCATTTGACATCTTCAGTGTATATGATGAGCATGAAAAGTAGGATGAATTCCTGCATGACAGGCTCTACCTTTGAAATGCAAGACGACAAATCATTTTGTTAAACCAATTAGTTGGTCCAGCCTGGGAAATAAATGGAAAAGGGCACATGAAATAAAAATGTAATCTAGAAGTTATCCAAGTAGGTTCCTAACTGGAGAGCTTGATAGAGGGGTAGGTAGGCTAAGTAGAACTTGAAGAGAAACAATGAGATTATTCCCAAACACTGGAACAGGAGGCAGCACTGGGGAGTTGGTGCTGTAGGTGAAAATAAGAAAAGCAACCATTTTTTTCATAAGGATTTTGAAGAAATACTCTGTTGTTTTTCTGTACACCGTTTGATTCATCTGTGATACTCTATTATAGTAGTTACTTTGACAGAAAAGTTACCTAGAAACAGAAAATAAATATTCCTTTTCCAAACATTAAAAATTAATTGGAAGTGCAGTGAAGCTCCTAAATGAAGATATATAGGAAAAAAAAAGAGTTTAGTTGTATGAGGGAGGACATATGTAAGGACAGACATAATAAAAGCAGCAATAAATTAGTAGTGTACAGAAGGTGGACTGGTAGAGTTTTTTTCCCCTGTCTTTGATATAAGAATTTAGCAACATTCATAGCACAATAAAATGTTACAAATTAAATATTACATATTTTTCCTTTTAAACATAGTCTGCAGTAAAACTGTTATTTTTGAATTTGAGTGTGCAGACAATGTAAGTGAAACACGTAATGAAGTAATGAAAATGTTGAGGCTGGTGGTTCTGTGGTGTGCAATGTTCTGTTCAGCTGAGGCTGTCTCACGGTGCTTAAACATGAAGTTACTTCAGAAAACAAGACAAGCTATAGTTTGTATAGTTTTTCTCCCATATATGGGAGAAGAAAAGCTCTGTCCTGCAGGTCTAAATTGGATTTAAAATCTCTAAGAAAAAGTCTGATAATGACAATAGATTGTACCCTGTTTGCATGTTGCTTTTTGCTCTAAACCACGAGGTGACTGGTGTTGGAGATGGCGTTGGAAGAGCGAGGCAGTGCTATCCTCATGTGCCACAGTGCTGAGGCCCGTGGCAGTTTCCTACTTAGGACTGCAAAGTGTGAGGCTGTGGCCAGGTCAGAGGGGTGATCTGGCTGCGTAACGCGCCTGCACCAGCCTGCCGTGCCCCATGGGGTAATGGGGAGCAGCGGCTCGCATCTGCTGCTCTGTTTGCAGCCTGTACCTTGCAGAAACAGCAGCTGCAGCTGAATGGAAGCCAGTTCCTACAGGGCAGGGTGAGCCTTTTGAATACATTTGTCTAATCATGCAGTCCATTTACTCAGGCTGTGAGCTTCTTCCCAGGATTGGATTCTGAGAGACGTTTTGCCCTTTTGTTTTCACGTTCAGTGTTTCACAGCCAATTCAGCTTTGGCTACTTCAAGGCCTCTAAAAAATCACTCAAGTCTAACAATGGCCCTGGCAGAACACTCTCACAGTCCACTTTTTTTCCTTCTCGTTCATGCAGTGTGAGGCTGACCTATTACAACCCACCTCTAAGGCTGTATTTGAGTTGTTGTTGTTGGGTTTTTTTTGTTTTTTGTTTGTTTGTTTGTTCCTACTAAACAGAAGGAAATGGGGTTTAAAATGAAAATTTCAAGAAAGATATGTCAGAATCGAGATCAGAGTCAGCCCTTGTGCAAATGACTACAACCCCATCAGTTTCAGAGTGCATGCCTCTCCTGTCTTGATCCTCTTTTCTTTGCTGTGATGTTAGGTATATTTAGACACCCCTGGGGGGATGCAGTACTGGGATCTGTTGGTCACCAATGCAGGCATGCTCATCAGGGATGTCAAGATTGGAGGCAGCTTGGGCTGCGGTGATCACACACTGGTGGAATTCGCAGTACTAAGGGACATGAGTGAGGCAAGGAAACTTGCAGCTCCTTAAGCAGTTAGTGAATAGGACACCCTGGGAAATGGTCCTTGGGGATAAGTGAGCAGAACAGAGCTGGCAGATTTTGAAGGATACTTTCCATAGAGCACAAGTGCTGTCAATACCCAGGTATGAGAAATCAGGCAAGGACGGGAAGAGATCATGATGGCTCAGTCAAGACCTGCTAGTCTAACTGAAAGGCAAGAAGGAACTGCACAGGCAGTGGAAGCAGGGACAGGTATCTTGGGAAGAGTACAGAGCCGTTGCCCGTTTGTGTAGGGTTGAGGTCAGGAAGACCAGGGCTTGTCTGGAGCTGAATTTGGCAATGGATGGGAAGAATATCAAGAAAGGCTTCTACGGGTACATCAGCGAGAAAAGGAAGGTTAAAGAAAACCTACCCCACGAAGAGCGAGACTGGCAAGCTGGTAACAACAGATGAGGAGAAGGCTGAGGTTCTCAATTATTTTTCCCCTCAGTCTTCACTGGCAACCTCTCTCCCCACACGTCCCAAGTTAAAAAAGCCACAAAGTGGGGACCAGGGGGGCAAAGTCCCTCCCACTGTAAGTGAAGATCATGTTCGCAACCACCTGTGGAACCTGAAGATACACAAGTCTATGGGACCAAGTGAGATGCATGCCAGAGTCCCGAGGGTAGGGGCTTATGGAGTTGCCAAGCCACTCTCCATGATATTTGATAGGTCCTGGCAGTTAGGTGAAGTCCCTGGTGACTGGAAGGGACACATTGCAGCAGCAAAAGAAGTGTGGCCAGCAGATGGAGAGAAGGGATTCTGTAGCTCTACTCTGCTCTGGTGAGACCTCACCTGGAATACTGCATCCAGCTCTGGAGCCCTCAGCACAGGAAGGACATGG
>JANHGN010025608.1:41213-75055 GCA_024605025.1 Megaceryle maxima | reverse complement strand
AGGGATGGGGCCTCAACCACCTCCCTGGGCAACCTGTTCCAGTGCTCCACCACTCTCGTGGTAAAGAACTTCCTCCTGATTTCTAATCTAAATCCACTTCTTTCTCATTTAAAACCATTGCCCCTTGTCCTTTCACTGCAGGCCTTTGTAAACAGCCCCTCTCCAGGCTTTTTGTAAGCTCCCTTCAGGTACCAGAAGGTGGCTATTAGGTCGCCCCAGAGCCTTCTCTTCTCCAGGCTGAACAATCCCAGCTCCCTCAGCCCATCCTCGTAGGAGAGGTGCTCCAGCCCCCTGATCATCTTCGTGGCTCTCCTCTGTGCTGAGGGCTCCAGAGCTAGACGCAGCATCCCAGGTGAGGTCTCACCAGAAAACGTGTCTGTAAGCAACCCAGCACCTCAAGCATGAGGAGGAATAAAGATGAGAGTGTAACTAAACATGTCCCCTACAAGACAGCTTAGTCTCAAATGCTCTAAGGTTTCTGACATGCAAGAAAAACAGAAGTTTGGTTACTGCAGGCTGTGAAGTACTACATGTCCGGAAAACATTTATTCATTCTGTTTTCTTATGCTTCTCAGAAGTTTTATTGATTAACTCTAGATTTGAACAGATGTATTTCTTTTTATATTAGTCAGCCAACTAGTATCAAAACTATATAATGGAAGGTGTTGCATATGAGTGTAAGATCTGCTATTGGGTAGATCTCACAGGGAGAACTATAAGAGTCATTTGCTTTTGAATTACATGAATCACCACAGTTGAATCTTGACTGTTTTCTTCACTCAAGTTAGTAAAAGCACATTACTGACATCAGTGAAATGATGAAAGCATTGAACAGGATGAACTGTTGACATATATTTTTCCTTCAAACTAGAACAGGCATCCAGTTACCTAAAGACACTGTGTTGTATTTTTTAGGGAAGAGTTGACATGGCTGATGAGTTTATGTTGGGTCACAGAAAGTTCTATCAGCCATTGAGAAATAAAGAATAACCAGGATCATCACCAGAATCTATATAACCTCCCATATATAAAAGGAAACAGTGAAAATTATTGAATTTCATTACATACTTTAGGTGGCACTGAGATTAACATCTCCTTGAAGAAGCCTCTTCAGAAGTGAAGAAGAAATTGCTGTTAGGAAAGCAAATGTACTGTCCAGTCCTGAATAGAACTGTAACACATTATCCTACAGAATACAGCATCACACAGGCAGTCCAGAAATCTAGCCTCATCCAAGGAAGTTGAGCTCCCATGAATCTCAAAATTTAAAGATATTTTAAGGCTTTCATTTAACTTAGTTGATAGGATTTTAAAAAGAAACAAACCACTTGGTATACTAACATACAGAAACTCTGTAAGAACTGAGCTGCACAATAGGCTGAATGAGTTGTTTTCAAGTAAAATTTTGCTGTTAGTACTGCAAAACACACATCCCTCTCTATGACCTCCAAAAACCCTACAGGGCAGCTGAATCATTGAAACTCCCCCCCATGCATCTCCAGTGTGACAGGATACACAGCAGAGATACCGATGTACCCAGGATTCTCACCCCATGTAGGCAAGCAAGGGTGACTTGTATCATCTCCATTGCAGCTGGAAGTATTTTACAGATTTATCACCCTCTATCACCTCAAATGCCAAACATTTTATCAATTGAAGCTCAGAAAATGTGTTTCAGGTTTTTTTAATACACTGATTATCTAACAGGCCTATGTGGTTTACATCCATTGGCAGATTTCAGATTATTTAAAATGCTAACTGGTAATTTGTGAAAATAGGTTTTGTCGAAAACAATAAAATTATAGATGTGTAATTTTATATTCTAATTATATTAGTTCCTTTAGTCTGCTATATACTGCATGTTTGTTATACTGCTCACACAACAGTGGATTTGCTATGACTGGAAAAAAACATGTAACTGCACCTTCTTTCATTTCATGACAGTACATTGAGATATTCTGTCTCTGTGGAAGAGCACGTCGACATACACGAAAAAAAACACCCTACTACCAGTTTTTAATGGAAAGGTTAAGATGCATTTGCTCTCAAGCTCATGCTATTAAACTTCTTTTTTTTTCCCCTCTGATTAATGGTTAACTGGCAATAAGTTTTCACTTTTTTTAGTGATATTTATTGCACATTACAAGCATCATGCTGAGAAGCACATATGTAATAAGGTTTATTTCTATTTTCATGCTACTCCTTGCCAAAAAAGCACGGTGAAACCCATCTGTTGTATTTCCTGGCTGAGGTTAGACAAGAAAAGGAGACTCTACAGAGCACTCTATCACTGCAAACGATATTGATTAAAGCAGAGTTTGGAGATGGAATCCAAAGTGCTTACTCAGGGCAGACATTCTGCCTCATTGATACACTTCGATGAAAATATATATATAAAATATCACTTAGAGAAGAAATAATGACCAGGAAGCATGCAGCCCTGGAATCTGGTCAGACAGGTCCCTGATATAAGGACCTAAGTAGAGGCTGAAGCGACAGAGAAATGTTTCTGTACATTTGTCCATATATACCTTCAAATATGCAAGGTTTTTTGTACCAATCATTTTGTGTCAGTTTTATAAATGAAGCAGCTACCTGAAAAGTGGAATTATATTTGGAATGCCTTTTTTTTTTTTTTTTTCTAAATACAAGTGATGCAAGTGCCCTGACAGTGCATACATGCAGCATTTTTTTACTTTCTTACAGAAAGTAGATGTCATCCTCTTTCTTTGCAGATGGCATGTCTTTACAATGTTTTAACTGCACTAACTTCCTCATCCAGTACATGAGAACTGTTATTCCTTTTATCTGTCAAGGAAACTGATGCAACACATAATTCAATGTTACTTCAGTGTGTGAAGGAGAATAAGTAATCAGGATGTTGGTAAAACCAGTTGAGGTGAAGCAAATGGATTCTGATACAAGGAGGAAGAAAGGCCACCAAAATATCCAACTTCAAGGGAAACAAAAACATCTGATACATGACTTATTCTGAAGGGAACGGGGGTAGGCAGAACACTGAACAACAGCTGTATGTTGACTACACGGGGAAAGTATTTCAGAATTGGAAACATTTTAGTATTTAGGAAAGCAAGGGTAATAGACCATAACTCAAACATGCAATTGTCAACCACAAAAGACAGAGCTTCAAATTAAAACTGAAGTACATAATAATTTTAGGCAATATTGTCACAACATACAAGAGTTTAAATTAACAACCTCTTAATGCCAAATCTTGAAAAACTGATTGCAGTGAGGACAATAATCTACATGATTGCAAAACATAGGTGCAGACATAAACATACAATGTATTTTTCCTCACCCCCCCCACCTTTGAAAAGTAAGGACACATAGTGCTTTTAAGGAGTGTTGAATTTAGAGCTACAGAAAGTAACGTTCTCAATATTAAAAATACAGCACATTCAAGAGCCTGAGACACACTCAAGCTCCTTAATGAACTCCAATGCATGAATAACAGATTTACCTTTATTGTGAAGATACAGTAACAGAGCCAGCAGGCTAGCCTCCCATCTAAACTTCAGATCCAGAGAAGTTGATCTGAGCCCTTCTTAGGCTCAAATCCTTCCTACCACCTAAAGAACCTAAACAAGGTACCTTACTCAAGCTACAAGTTCCCTTTATACTTGACTGGAAATGATAGAAACTTGCAGATCATGTCATCTCAAGCAAAATCCTAATCACTTTGTAGACTACCTTTCTTCTTCATTAGCAAGCTAGTTTAACTGTGGTTCATCACATCACTGCTAAATTCAGCTACAGTATTCTGAATTCAAAGCAGAAATAGAAAGTTTATATAGTCAATCTCCACAAAATTTGCCAAACCTCTTTCTGTGGATCACAATCAAAAGGTATTTCCACCCCCATGGTTGCTAAACTACCGTCTCCTCACTGAAACTGCCAGCTTGATCAGCTGCTATCAATGGTAGTGAAAATGGTAATAAGAGTTTTAGTAATTTAGACATTAATTAGATATTAAACAGCATCCTGTCAAACCCCAAATTTTTTTATTAGTAATAACTATATTTCAACAACTTAGGAGATCACATCTCAATAAACCAGAGTTACCCTTTAGCTGGGGATGAGATTCTTTTCTGCAGGCATGTGTGTTTTGAGTTCTGAAGTTCAACAAAAAGTCTACTTTTATCACCTAGATGCTTGGGGGGACGCCAAAGGCAACAGTTATATCAGCTTGATTTTATGCATCTTCACATCTCACTGTAGCTCTGTTACTTCTTGGACTGACATTAAAGGCTCAATCAGAAATGCCACAAGTTTACCAGATTATTTCCCCATTCTTCTCTCACCTTTATCAGTGCAGTAGAAAGATGCTGTTCTTCAATAAAACTGCAAGTTAACAATACTGTATTGTGCAGCTTATAGACCCACCATGCAGGGTTTACACATTTAGGGATACAAAGAATGCTTGGCACAGATGCAGAGTTGTAACTGAGACCACTTCTGAGTCCAATAAACTGTTCTAGAAGTGACACATCATCCTATTTTTTTATAGATGCCTGTTAATATTTGAATCACAGTCCCTGTTTTAGGGTATGATCCTCAGTTCAATGCAATTTACAGGCAATTACATTTTGATTTTTTTTCCAGAGATAAATATCATCCTAATGAAACCATACCTCCCTTATCTGGTACCCAAATCTTTGGCTGTTTAGAAAGATCACTTGCATGAAGCACTGGATGCAATCCAAACCTGAGAAATTGCTTTTATGTACTAACTCAAACATGTTAGAAATCTTGGAGAAGTCTAGTAAAGTGGTTCTTGTAATTATATTACCAAAGCAATAAAATCAACACAGTATTTTTACTATTTGTTTAGTAATAGCACTTGACAACCGTAGAGCACTGTAACAGTAAACCAAAACCCACTTTTATTTTTATTACTCCAGTTTCAGAAGAAGAAATAAAAGATTTCTCTCATAAAAATTCTTCTAAGAAACAGTCATAAGTTTCCTCATTTTTTGGATGTAGTTTATATAACTGCTGTTATACATAAGACACTTGACGAGGCAATATTTAAAGAAAAGAACAGAAAACCTGTAATAGAACCAATTTCTTTTTAAGAACTTTTTGAATTACTGTAAGCCTCTAGTATGTATGAAATCAGTCAGAAATGTAACAGTGGTTTCCATTTGAAAACGCTTGAGTATATAAGAATCTGTCCTTTATGCATGATAAAATCTAGTGACACAGCAAAATATTGCTGCTGCAGTGTCCTCAAGGTATGCCCTTCGGAGAGTCCTGTGCTGCTTGCTCAGAAGTGCTGCAATAATCCATTAAGTAAAAATCATTTACATGCACAAAAACAGCTCAACTGCTGAATCATGAAGTAAGTATATAATAATGTGTTACAGCTTTTTAGCTTGATAATGCTATTATTTGCTTTCAAATTTTCTCTGTAAATATGTTTCAATTATTCCTTAGGGAAGACAGTTACTTGGATAGGGAAATTATTAAATACTAAGTTGCATTATTCTGTAATTATTTGATTTTTTTTTTTTTAACTATATAAAGACTTTTCACCTTGCTGTAAAACAATTAATGAATTAAGCCTCAGACAGTTGAAGTATTATCATCATTTCACAGGTAAGAAAACAACTACAGTGGGGAATTACTTCCACAAGGACTCTAAGCACAGCTAGTTAAGGTTTGTTTTGATCTTTTCTATCTTTAATCACATACCACAGCATTTCTGGAGATCTGATCATAGATTTCTTACATAATCTAACATCATCTACATATTATGCATTACTGCAGGTACCTAACACTCAGAGAGCTGCTTTTTATTTTCCTTTGTTTTCAGGTATCCTGCTTCTCTTTCTTTAAACACTTCAGTCATTCTGAGTTAGACACACACACACACACAAAAAAAACAAACCAACAACCCAAAAAAAAAAAAAAAAAAAAAAAAAAAAACAAAAAACAACCACAAAACAAAACAAAAAACCAAACCAGCTTAAATGTGGTCTCTAAAACTAGTATTTCTTACAACACCTATAAAACATATCTGAAGTCGTGAAAGGCATTATATTTTATTGCACTGCAGGCCTAATGGAAAAGTATTAGAAACAAAGGTCCTTCTTGCTCCTAGTGGTTTTTTTTCCTGCTGCTAGATTCAGAAAAAGAACAGTGAGAAAAAGAATATGAAAAAAGGCCAAGGCTAGTAAATTAATCTCTAGAACCTTTTTCTGCCACCAGCAATTTGCAATTCAGAAAGTGTGTGAATCAGAAGTGTTTCAGCAAACCCAGTGAATTTTTTTTGCACATCTACTCACTTTTTCAACCTCCATCAAACTTTGGTAACCTATGATATCCTGCAGTACAGGGTTTCATAGCTCCCCTGACGCGTGAAGAAATTCTTTCTACACCTACACACAGCAGTTTTTCACTTGATGCCCACTGGTTATTGCATTGAGAACAGAAACAGATTTGCAAAGATAACAGGCCAGGGATTTTGGACACATTTGCAGGAAGTAAAAGCACTACTTTCTAACCTAGGGCTGAGGAGAATGCTTTAACTGCTACACTTTGATTAAAGTAGGTCAAAATATTCTTGTTTATTCCCAGAAAGGGACTCAATGTTCTGACTATCAATAGTGTAGAGTCAGGTTCTTTTTCAAGCATAGCTCATCAAGACTTCCCAAGGAGAAACATTATCACTTCCTATCCCCACTTCCAGTTGGACATACAGTCCACAGAGAACATCAGAAACTCCAGGAAAGTCCTGAACTGCTCCCTAAAGGCACCTACTTTCAACTACATTAGTCTTCACCAGCCACCTTAATCTTTACAGGATGCCACACATGGTTTGGATACCTGAAGTAGGCAATCTTCAAATCCAACTCACAAACTTAAAAAGTCCTGAGTACCTAATTCTGAATTCTCATCTTCAAAGTAAGAAAGTCTTTTTAAATTCTTATTTCCCCTCGCTTGGCTGGTAGCACAGACCCACCAACAGTCTCCCTTTAGGCTCCAGCTACAAGATCAATAATCAATATCCTATCAGCAATTTGTGATTTAATTAAAATATCATGGGCATTGCTATGTCCCCAAAACATGAGTTCAGTATGCTTTTCCTTATTTTGAAACACAGTAAAAAAAGTAAAAAAATTAGAAGTAAAATGGTGAGAGAAAATAAGTGAAAGGAGATTAAGAGTATCCTAATTACCTGATTTAGCTGACAACTAGTCATGCTCATGCTCAGTTGCCAGACTAAATAGATTTACAGTATTTTGTAGACACCATGGTGTAGGTACAGGCATCTTATTAAAACTTCTGGAACTCTAATAAATGCATTTTCCTTTATCACTTCTGAATTGACTAATGCTGAATTCAGTGAATGACACCCTGGCTTATCATGCAATCCTTAATTTTCTTCCACTTTATTTTCAATCATTTAAATGCTTTTGAAAAAAACATATTGCCATGTAGTTTGAGAAAAACAAAACAAAAAAAACACCACCAACAAAACCACAACAACAAACAAACCCAAAATTGAGAAGGATTATACCTAATCTTCACAGAAACCAAGTTCTGAAAAGATCCCATCCAGCATACACTAAATACTTCTCTCAAATTTTCTGCCATTAAAAAAAAAATATGCTAATCTTAGGCATTAATGAAACGTCTTCAAATGGTGATTGTATCTCAGAATAACCTTACTAACTGCTGACACCTCAAATCTAGATATATCTTTGTCCTAGTAGCTGCTATGCTGATAACATCATATGATCAATATTATTCTTCAATAAACACAGAATGAGAAAGCTCTAGCTTACCGTTACCTTCTGTAGAGACCAAACAACCCTTCAGCAACTAAAATAAAACTAGTTCAGTGCCTCTGATTTCAGATATACATTAAAAAAAAAATTACTTTACTATTTGAGGACAACATATTTAATAACAAAATTAAGGTTAACACAAGTCATAGCTGACAATGGAGCAGGTGCAGCTGAACACTAAACCTGTGCTTGAAAGTATCTGTCTCAAAGTCCTGCTTTTAGGCATCATAAAAGACAAAATACTGACAATAACATCAGCATTTCTCTCAATAGATTAATATTGATTTTTTTTTAATTATCTCCTTACTTCAATCTCATATTTTTATACCAAATAAGTTTTTATTGTCTCACTCCATACCCCTTTAATACTATGAGAAGGACATAATATAATTAAAATCAATTGATAAAAAGGGAAAAGCATCATTAATAGAAAACACAAAAAAATATTGTGCACATACCAATAGGGAGAACAATGTCATCTGGTTTTGGATGGCTAGGCAAAATAGCTAGACCTTACTGCCAATCTACAATACAGATTATACTAGTAATGTCAAGGATAGGATGATAGCTTGAACTTGCTTTTGTTTCTAATTCTAGCTTTCCCTCCCTCCCCCGTCCTTCACAGCCAAGGAATGTCTGTGTAGAATAACTTGTCTAGAAGTTTCTAGTTAGCAATACATTTAGTTAAAATCTGAATTTTTAGCATTTTTTTCAAGGTAATTTGTTTTAGATCAGTTTAACCTTTCCTATTGTCAAGTAGCCCAGATAAATTAAATATTAATTTATGGGATTTCTACAAATCATGAAAACACTGCTTCTGCTATTTTATAAAGTGTTTACTTAAAGGATAATTTAAGGTTTATAAAAGTGGTGGCATCTGTAAACCTGGCAACATAAGTCAGGATTTGTCCCATGCTTCAACTACATTTGAAAACTTCTAAAAGGACAGAAAAAACACAACCCCTCATACTGCAGAAGGAAAGGGGAAGTCTCCAGCAGGCTTTTAAATTAACTGCTGGTAAGAAATCAACCTCCTATCATGCAGGATGTAAGTGTAGTTCAATTATAACACCAAATTAAAGTAAACAAGATTTTAAACAGAAAATATACCATTACATTCTTATAAAGGGACATTGATAAATCTTTAATTTCTGTACTTCATGGCAGTTCTGACCTACAAAAGTGTTGTAAACAGGAGATGAATTCCAGGGACCAGTGTGCCAGCTTTGATAAAACAACAAGCTCTGCTGTACTCAGGCATGAAGGAAAAACAGGTACAAACTTGTATCCAGGCCCAAAAACTACACAAGCCAAGGGACAAAAAAAATAAAAAAAATTTAAAAAATAGAAACAAACTTGAAGCAAATCAGAGGTCATAGCAAGTCCAAGATTAATGAGAAAGGTGGCAGGAATATCATAACTAGATGTTTAAACAAGCATTTAAATAAAATGTTGCATTTTTGGATGCAAAGTACTTGGTTACACAATATAGATTGCTTAAAAATGTAAGCATATTCACATATACTTTAAAGGTGTTTTAAAGAAATTATAAAGTTATTAGAAATAAGCACTCCCAAATAAAATAGTATTCTATTGTCTGTGCTAAATGGGTTCAATTATTGCCATTATTAATACAAATTTTTCCTGTTAAATCAAGCATGCATAAGTGACTTGCTGTCATGGTTTAACCCCAGACAGCAACGAAGCCTCATACAGCCACTCGCTGACTCCACTCCAGTGCAATGGGGAAAAGAATCAAAAAGGTAAAGTGAGAAAACTCATGAGTCAAGATAAAGAGAGTTTAATAGGTGAAGCAAAAGCTGCATGTGCAAGCAAAGCAAACCAGGGAATTCATTCACCACCTCCCATGGGCAGGAAGGTGTTCAGCCATCTCCAGGACAGCCAGGCTCCATCACGCATAACAGTTATTTGGGAAGACAAGCACCATCGCTCTGAATATCCCTGCTTGCTCCTTCTTCCCCCAGCTTTCTATGCTGAGCTTGATGCCATATGGTCTGGAATATCCCTTTGGTCAGTTGAGGTCAGCTGTCCCAGCTGTGTCCCCTCCCAATATCTTGTGCACCCCCAGCTTACTTACTGGTGAAGTGAGGAGCAGAAAAGGCTTTTACTCTGTCTAAGCACTGCTGAGCAATAGCAAAAACATCCCCGTATTATCAATACTGTTTCCAGCACAAATCTGAAACGTAACCCAAACCAGCTACTACGAGGAAAAGTAACCCTACCTCAGCCAAAACCAGCACATTCGTATAGAATAAGGGTAAAGAAAGTACTTTCACTTTGAACTCGATTTTCCTACCTGAAAAAAATCTTCCATCAAATTTCATCAACACAAAAGGATAAACTTGCCTGTAAATCATTTCAAAGATTTTAGAATTGCATACAATATAAGGTTTAGATCTGGAACAATCTAACAGCCTTTGTTTAGCAGATATGCTTTCCAGTTAGATGATTACATCATGTCAGAAAATACAAGTCAGTCTTGCTTCTGGTGCACTTCATGACTCAAGGAAGACCACAGCTTGTATCTGACAAGCCTTTGGCACAACCAGTGGAGCTGACATGGAAACCCCATTGGTATTTCTTTTGTAAAAGAGGAATCCACAACTTCGGGGCAGGAATGCTTTCCTCGTGGAACTCAGAAGTAGAGACTGAAATATACACCTGTAGCATGACTTTCCTCCAGCTGATCGTGCACAGGCAGAACAAGAGAGGGAACAATCCCCAGACTTGCTGGCTTTTGGAGACATCAGCCAATGTCAGTAGAGATGGTTGTTTCAGAATACTAAGTGTATTCCCAGCTAAATCGTTTCAATACCCCTGCTTATAAAAAGCTTCAAGTCTTCTTCATCTAAAATGACTATAATTGACCACTCGGTAGAAAAATATTTTTCAAGTATGTGGAAAACTATGATTTTAGGAATGTATTTGCAGGTGCTTCCATCCAGGACTAATGCAATAAAAATTAGAGCAAATGAAATACAATTGAACGTTAAATTAAAAAATTAACTTTTAATGCTAATTGATTTCCAGTGGAAGTCCACCTGCATATCACCAAGAAAATTTAATATATCATAAAGACTGTTTTAGAAATTATTTTATTTCCTCATTAGAAAAAAGAACCAGAAAAACAAGGAAAAGATGACACAGAATTCGAGATAAAAAGGCATCTAAAGACCACAGTTGACTGCAAGACCACACTCTTTTCTTTCTTTATCACCAGATGCACTAGTGCTATTACCTTGGTATAGCAAGGCCTTTGAGGAGTTGCTCTAAAGTTTCTTTCACCTACTGTTCCAGGATGCAACCATGCATCTGTTGATTACTGTAATCACAAAGAACCTATAAAATAACTGCTGATTTATGGTTAGTGTAGATAAAAGGAAGCAACTGACTAAAAAATTTTTCATTGGATATTTTCAGCCCTGGAATGAACTCCCTTTTACTTTCATCTTGGACAAAGAGCAAAACTCATCTAATCATCTGACATTTTGGGAAGTATCACAGACTGACACTCAAAAATTAAACAGGAAAGGATTTTGTAAACATTAAGATAATATTAACAAGCATTTCAGAATTCCAGTGAAGGATTAGGACCCCAAAGAAGTTCAAACCAAGCCAGTGTCTATTTCAAATCCTTCACAATTTAATTTTATTAAGATACAGCTAAGAGATAAGGGAAGAATGAAAAAAACGTGGGTCTGGGAGGTAGGATGTGCTAGTTTTAGAAATACTTTATCAGGGCAAGTTTCTTATGAGACTAGAGGGGAGGAGACAGTGACAATAATAGCCCAGTGATAAGGAGCCTCACCTCGGAAAAAAGAAACAGTCCACAGTTTTAAAACTCCATCCACAAAATTATATACACAGAAGTACTAGAAACAGGGAAGAGAAGCTTAGATTCCTTCCCTGAGCTAGAGCGCTCATTACTCAGCTCAGTTATCCCTTTTCTTTCTGGCACAATTAATTGATCTCATGTTACCTGGAACATAGCAGCAAATCACACAGAAAGGGTAATGAACCTTCCTCCAGAAATCATGTTTGGATTGCCTATGATCTAGAACATAAAGTTCGCCTGTTCCCAGGCAGGCACTCTTACCTACTGAGGAGCCACTGTTAAAAGCAGTGCCACTTGGCAGATACAACTTTAAGACTCCCTGGTCTAGGGAGGGAACATGATCGAGTCCGGTGATGGAAGGCACTTCCTTGGCCAAGGAAATGACCAGGTGTCACTTCTGGTTTCTGTATGTAATATCTGAGCATCTTTTAGGCAGATTTTCAAGGGAAACCAGGCTCGCATAATTGTGTCTGTCCATCTACCCACTGGGCCCTCAATCAAATCCTTAACTCCCTAGCAAATTTCAACCAAAAGCTGCCAGTAGTCTCAAAGACAATTAAGTTCCCACAAGTTCCATTAAGAAGAAAAACCAAAAGGCATCCAGATGAGAAGAGAGACTCAAATTAAAGGCCCCATTTTGTGAAAGGCCGCAGCAGGACATCAGCGGTGATCCCTTGCATGGCACCAGCCGGTCCCCAGGCATGTACTGACTCATCGGCACACAGGCATCTCAGACCCAGCCAACTGTTGCCTTATGAGAGGTGCTGGGACAGGAGGCACTGCACATGAATTTCTCGAATAAAGCACCATTGTGCCTGCTATCTTTCTGTAAAACAGGGTCCAGCTGATGTGTGCTGTATGTGATCACAGAAGGGCTACTTGCTGTGCATCTGCCAACAAATGAACCAACACTGTTTGAGGATCCTGCCTTGTCTTAAGCACTAAATGCACACTAAACTGCTCAAAACTGCAAGAGAAGAGAAAAATGATCGTAAAGTGTGGAGGGCACTTAAATTTCATCCAGGAAGTACAAATGGATTTCAAGGTGCTGATGATTTTAGAAGTACTGGTTTGGAAGTACTGAGACACCCACCTTCCTTGTAACTCCCAACTTTGGGCGTCTATATCCTTTTGCAGATCTGGACTGAAGCATGTTGCTAGGCTGCCAACAACTGCCAGGCAACAAATCTCAGCATGTAGATTGAAGTCACGCTTACAATGCAACATATTGAGCATGTTTTATTGTTAAGAAATCGATAATCTGCGTTGCCATAATCAAATGTAAAATGTAATTACATTTTTCCCAGAGGGTGAGGGAGGGATAAGAATAATAAAAAAACCCCAAACCTGTAAATCATTCTTGCCCTTCCAAAGTAAAAGTTACATACTCATTCTTCAATCTGTTATAAAATCAAATTAATTTCAATATTAATGAACGAAGCCACTCACATTGCACAACATGTAATTAAGATTCCTACTACTTCTTTCTGAGATTCTTCTATTCATTGCCCTACCAAATTATTAAAACAAAGAAGTTACTATGGTAACTAATTCATTCTCTGCATTATTATATTGTTTCTAAACATCAGCGTCTAGTCATTCTGACTTAGATGCCCTAAATTCCAGTTTGAAATTCTAAACTTTTGTCTTGTTTGTCAGAAAAGCCCTTTACAATCTATGCATTCATGCAGATAAGGATAGCTAAGAGTGCAGCTGCTTTTGTTTATTGCAAGAAGTAACTGTTACTAAATGATTTGAGTTTGATAAATTGACGGTGCCTGCATGCAAGCGCACAGCAGCACCCAGGGAACAAGCATGGGAGTTTGTAGAGCACTACACAAACAGGCAAACACGACCATCTGCAGGTTACATAAACTAACAACAACAAAAAAATGACTGGCAGATGTTGTAGAAGCTAAGTAACACCTGCCTAAGTGGTATTTGATACCCAGGAAAAAAACCCACATGGGGTATGACTGATGCAATCTTCAAGAAAGAAAGGAACAGAGGGGAACAAGAAGTTGCCTGGGGAAAAGTTTTGTTAGTATTTAATAAACTACTTCTTCAAATGTATGCTCCTTGGAAAAAAGAGACATCTATCGTGTATTTAATTAACACAATTATTCTTAATTACCTATTAACAGGAGTCACGGTCTATTTGTATTTGAGTGTCATCATCTAACATACGAGGAAACTTTCTGAAAAATGTATGTAGGATCAAAAGAATAAAGAGTCTTTCCTCTTCATGTTTTGCTGTCCAACTGCCACTGTCTGCAATTTTTTATTGGTTTTTTTGGTGTGGCTCCATTTAATTGGCAGAATGAGAGGTTTGAAAAATCAGTGCCTAGGATGATACTTTGAAAAATAAGCATCAAGAAAAGGGAAACACAAGTAATTTTGAACAGCTAATTTCTGGTTTAGGAAAAAAGCAAACCCACACCTACTCAAAGTCACGAGCAATTTAAATTTAGTTCTCACAGGAAAAGAAGGAACCTTCTTACTGAAGCATCTCAGCAGGGCCACAAACCACTGCACAGCTCTGGATCTACAGCTGTACCAATGGGCACGCCTTTACCTTCTGCAAATGCTGGGTACTTTCACAGCTAGCAAAAGCTTCATTTTTTTTAAAGGGTTTCCAAGAGTATTGCAACAGCTTGCTGTTATTTATATCACAGTAACTTTAAGTCTATGACTGACTGTTTTCTGTCAAAGAAAAACAAAAGGCATGGAGAGTGGAGAAGCAACTTTTGTTTTCTAACCTGCTATCTGACTTCAGAAGAGGGAAAAGATAAAACACAGGTTTCTTAATTCCAAATGACCTGTCCATCAGATCACAATGACTTCTCTAAGGAGGAGAGAGATCTCTGCAAGATACTCTTCCCCTGGCAAAGCCTCCACCCAATTCCTTCTGTTTAAGGAGAAACACCCTTCAAGTTCAGTACTGACCGTGTGGAACAAGGACAAAGGACAGAGCAGCAAATGCCTTGAGCACTAGAAGACTAGAAGTCTCCACTTTTATTTTCTTGTTTCCACTCGCATAATCACACTCCCGTCCTGACTGCAGCAAGGGAAAAAACAAAATAAAATCCGGTTTTGCATCTGAGACTGCACTTCCCTAAGGATGGGAACTGCCTCTATGAAAGCTGAATTTCTGCTTCAATTAGAAGACTACTTAAATTTTTCAGTATGTTTACCTAGACACTTAATCTTTGTACAGTTCAGTTTTCCAGAACACAGTGTAAAGTAATACATAAATCTGAGGCTTACAGAGCATCTGCCCTGACCCCGGGCAGAAAAAAGTATATATTGCCACCAAGTACTTAAGACTTCTAAAGCTTTTAAAAGTTTTACCAGGCCCTCTGTGCAGTACAAAAGCTAAATATCTAGCCTGAAAAGTTCTTTAAATTCTCTGAAGATTACCCAGGAATTAGGTGATGAGGTGTGGTTAAGTAGTGGATTCTGATTCAAATATATATGATATTACAAATACAATGATTACACCCCTATAAACCCAGTGTCAGGCTCTATTTTTTACTGTATTTAACACTGTCTGCAACACTAACATTAAATAAAAATGTTTTGACTTTATTATAGCAGTAAGATCTAGTGTTTTGGATATACCATAGCTGAACATAGCTGCTGTCAGCAAGCAGTGTATTTTATTTCAATATACCAATGAAAATGTAACTATACAGATAAAATATGTAATGCTGAACACGACAAAAGTATAGCTTTTCTTTTAAACATCTGTAACTTAAATCAGTGACATTAATGTTTCAACAAAAATGAAAAATCTCATGGAGATTCTTAGCTCTGTAGGGTTTTTTTTCCCCCCAGTTTTCTTGTTAAAATAATTCTTTTCATTAGCAGCTACTGTTCAGCATCATTTAGGGCAAAATGGGCTTTTAAGCTAATTTTCTTTTCATACAGCTTGCACTGTTACTAGCAACACGGCTGTAACATTGTAGTAGCTGATGTGCATGCAAATTCAGAAGCTGTTTAGGTAGCACATTGTCCTGGTTTACCTTATAAGAAGCCTTCACATAATGAACATTCCAAATACAAAAGCAGGTTACCGCAGCAATCCAAAAGAAAGCCAAGAACAATTCTCACTGTAAATACTGAATATTAATAATAAAAATAAACCTTAATCCTGTGTGTAAACATTTCAACTATAATTGTAATGAGAAAAAGGATGGGTTTGCACTGGGGTAAACATACCCCAAATATACAGGTAACTTTCCCTGACATGTTGCAAATGATCTTGTATGACAACTCATGAAAGCGTCATTTTCATTGTATTATTTCAAGGTCATCTTAGTCCTTAAAATAGCCTCCCTCTTCATTAAGACATCTCTTACAGATCAGATTAAATATTTTACACAATTCTCTATATTGCAAGCTCATTAAAATATTTTAAAGTTATAATGGGCAAAACATAGAAAAATACTGTTGAATTGTTAAAACACCCTTGTATGCAACACAAGAACATATGCATTTTTATTTTAAGACACTTGCATTTACAACTTGGTTTACTCAATATTTTGCTTGGGTTATTCATAGAAAACTCTGCTTTCTCAAACACTTTCATTGGTTACAGTTGAAAGATTTGTTGGCTGCTCCTGCAGAAAGATTTTTGGTAGCTTTTACTACCAATAATTTAATTTATACTGGATCACTAGGGAGAAAAGGAGTTTTCTCCAGTTCAAAATCCCTATTTACTTGTTGAAAGCACTTTAAAAAAATTTAAAAAAGAAAAAAAAAAAAAATCATGTTTCTGAAGTTTAATTAGTACTTTACAAAGGAGCAACTTTCACTTATGAAACAACAAATGATAAAATATTAGGAATCTTTTAGCTCCCTCTGCTGCCGTAATCCTTCAACAAACTTTAGAAGAAAGTCTGTCAAAAAGACACCAAGCAACTAGGCAGCCCATTAATCTCTTTTTAAGAAACACTTGGCATATTTAGTATGCCAAGTACCAAGATCAGTATGCATAAAGAAAACTCTATAAAGTACTATGTGATTTACAATTGTCTGCACATTTTATTATTTCCTTTCTCCAATATCTGCAGCGAGACAATATGAACATTTTCAAATTTGCATGTCAGTTAAGCAAATTGATAGCCTATTTTCCAAAGAACTTGACATCTGCAATTCCCACTTAGATAAGACAGAGCTAAGTGTACTCTCTGCCTGGAAACATTTATCCTTCCTTTTGTTTACAGATCAACTTACACAGTACGTAACTCCAGTAAAACAACCTTTTTTAAAGCCAGAGGAAAATCAAGCATTGCCAAAGTAGGCCACCTCTCACATTAATACTCAGAAAAAAATGTCTTAACTGCCTAATTTCAGTACTGCAATGGGTCAAATCACAGTTTATGCAAGCCAGACGGGCTCCATCAGTGGTCATGAAATAACACTTGGTGTTTGTCAGTCTGGTACTTTCCACTTGCTAAAAAGCCAAGCTTTCTACTATGTGTACAGGGAAAAAAAAACCAAACAAACAGGGGAATCAGGGAAGAGAATACTTTTTTTAAACTAAAGTACTCTGTATTTCAAGATTTCTTTATAAACTTGGAAAGAAGAAGACCTAATCCAATTCATATGTGCTTTTTTTCTCTGTGTTCCTCCTGGAACCATCAATATACTTTATCAAGTACAAATTAAAGATTCATTTTATTGTATCTCATGTTATATAGCACCACAAGGAGAAAAAACAGCTTTAAAAACACAGATGTTTTCTTACAGGGAATGAAAGCCTAGACCATATCCTTGAAAAGAAACTATTCCTTTATTGTGCACTTCTACTGTCCTTCAAAGAGCATAACACTTGGGTATTTGCCAGTAATTGGAGTTTCCCAAAGAAAGGCTGCCCTTCATAAAAGCAAAAACTGACAGATTTTATCTGAAAATTCAGAAATTCATCCCATTCGTATGCACTTTCTTTTCTAATTTATGATGCTGATCAGCCCTTCTTTTCTTAGGTAATAAAGCAGCACTGTTAAAATAGCTAAAATACCTTTCAAGTTTTCTTCTGGGAAATTTTAAAAGGAAGAGGCAAACTGTGTATAAAGAATTACCTTAAGATGTATACCGGTGCTGCATAAAAAGGAAAAAAGCCTTGAAGTGATTGTTGAGAAGCTCTGAAGTGTGCTAAGATGCTTTTTGCTTCCTCAAAATCAGAACTAGAAAGACATGTAACATCTGTCTGGGGGCATATAGAGTCTTCACAGACTTGAACTTGCATAGACTACAGTCTTTGCCATAAATATCACAGATAAGGTGCTCTGGAAATAAATATCTGGTTTTAAGCAGTCATCAAACAGCAAAAGTGACTGTCACAATTTTGCGGTTACATTTCCAATACTGTGCTGTAGTTTATTCCCTAATACCTGTGTAAACAAGCAAGAAGAAATGCAAGAGGAGACTCCCATTTCCTCCTCCTCCTAGTTCCACCAATGTCCCCAAGGTCTCCCCCTTAAAAACCTTCCTAAAGCTTGGAAACCCACCAAAAGCAGTGGCTGACTGAGCACCATATATTTTTGAGCGTAGCACATCACAGAAAATCCACTATGTTCAGCAAGCCCTTTCAGACAACTGAGACAAAGTAAAATTTTCTTTGTACTGCAGCCACCTTCTGTTGCCTTCGCACTTCATCTATTAGCTCCCAGCAAATTCAACAGAGGTCACACATCCCCAAGGTAACTTCCAAGCAGTGGTCAGTAAAACATACACACATTAATTAAAGATTTCTCAAATATAAGCAAATACACAGCATTGTTTACAGTTTTGTTACAATATAAAGTACAATAATACCTTAATTAGAGATAACAACTTTTCAAAATGCCAAAACCATTTAGAATTTTTCAAATTACCCACAAAATGAACACATTTTATTTTTGCACTGTGACACTTCCAACTGTTCTGCCAAATGTATACTACTATAATTATGCTTTGCAATCACCAGCATCACCGGAGAGGGGGACAAAGAACAATATAATCAGTAACTAATTATCTTATACATGCCTTGATACTATTTATCTTCAAGGGAAGAATCCTAAATGTTATTTTACAGATTGTGAAGAGAGTTTAATATTAGCATCTCAGAGTGCCTAGAATCACATCTTTATGCCTAATTGACAGCTACTGGTGGAAGTTAGAAATCAGAATTTAACATCTGGCATTTTCAAGGGACTACCTCCGATTTCCATCATCTAAGTGAGCTCTAGTTTATAGAGCTATACAAACTGGGATGACAAAGCACATTTTATACCACTCTTTTGAGATAATACACAAAAAGAACACGGCAGATCATTGAAAGGTGCATGAAAACATAATTGCAAGCAGCTTCAGGATTAAAAGCAAATATTCAATTTCATATTTAAAAAAAATCACTGAAGGGAATCATAGGTACCTCAGAGACAAAATTACTTACTCAGCTACACTGAGAGAGAACTAATTGCTCCCAAATTAATAGAATCAGGTTTTTTTTCTGCATTGAGTAGCAACTGAAATTTAGTAGTACTAGTACCATACTATCGTTAACTCACAAGGTAATAGTAAATCCTGTGATGCCTGCCCAATTTGTTGCTTAATTTGCATGATTAGTAGCTAGAAGCAAGTGTGCAAATTACCTAAAGCCACAGATTTAGGTTCAACATTGTGTCTGAACAGTTATCTAATATACAATCCATTAACTCCACAAAAAAGAGCTGAGTGCAACCCTGTGCTCATGTTCCCAACATGAGCATTTCATTTTGAGAATCGGGCCCATACCACTCATTTTTCACAAACTGAACTTCAACTCATTACCACCCCCTCCTCAAACAGGGGTACAGGCAGTAATGAAATGCTGTATGTCACCACCAGAATGACACTAGTGTCTGCTCATGGATATAATAATGTATTAACATCTGCCCATCACAAGTGTTTATGTTAAACAATTTATGAAAAAAAAAAATGTAGTTAGTAATAGTCAATAAATAATTGTAGCCTGTTTTTAAGTGGAACTCACAACAAAAAGTAGGTCTCTTCTTAAGGAAAAGATTAAGGAAGCTATATACAAACTGATGAATATAAAAGCTGCCACAGAAGATAAACCACCTTTAATAGTTACACAACTCATTACATTTCCTGAGCTTTATAAAACATTATACCTATTTCTAAAATATTAAATATTTAGGTTGTGCCATGGAAGGCATATATATGAGAGAACAACTCTGAATATTTGACTTTTAAACCTGAACAGGACCTTATGTTGTTGTCATCAAAGTTTAGGGCCCTTTATAAAACAGGCTATTCTAAAAGCCTTTTTAAAACAAGCCAACCCCCTACTTTTTATCCCACTTTGTACAGTTACAGGGATAGTGATTTTAAAATGTGAGTCAGAGGTATGTTTACAAACCTCAGAGAACATTTGCACATTTGAACATGCAGACACTCAGGAGCAGAATACAGCTCAGACACTTTAAAGAGCCAAACTGAATTCCCGTCAGCAAAAAATTTCAAGCATTTTTCCATTGTTTCACCCCCTCTCCTCTTGAACATCTTCTGCCTGGCCTTCCGACTCTATTTTTCCAACATGGCTATTTGTCTAGCACATGGTAAATGGGCTTAGGAAGCAGAGGTGGTTAAAATAACTTTTTCCCTACACTATTTTTCAACTGGATCAATTCCCTACACTGCATGGCCGCACAGATTTCACCATAGGATGCAGAGAATTGTGCAGGGCTGGGAAAAATAAGCCAGACAAAAGGCACTGATTAAACAGCACCACTAAATGTGAACATGAAGCCTGGGGGAAGCCACTGCTATTCTAAATAGTCATAGTGGCTACTGGTCCGTCACCTGTGCTCCTAGCAACATTCATTGCCACATCATCACAGACTCTGTATTTCTTTTATGTTGATCAATATAAAAAGCCCAAAAGGAGACAAATTCCACCAAGGGGGTTAAGCTGATCTAACTGCTGGCTGCTATCAAAAGGGACACATTTCTCTGTCTTGATCACAATCTGCCAATTCAGCTAACATAGGCCAAAAAAAAAAGTTAACATTCTGCATATTTAATGAGGGATCAGATACACAGACCCCAGCATGAGAACTTGAGGCTGGGAACAGAGAAGACAGAGAATAGGACCATGCACAGGACCAGCACTGTCCTAAGTCATTTCCAGCTGCTTTGTCTGCAGAGCTGCCTGGAAAGACAGGCAGCCTTCTCAAACTCCCCAACGTCAGCAGCCAGTTCCTTATTTCTCGGAGAGAGATTAGTCTCCAGTGAGCAGATTTAACTGACCACTTGGCCAGCCAGTCTAGGTGGGACACAAGAACAATCAGGCAGGCTTGGCCTGTTTTAGAAGGGACTAGCAGGGAGGTTAATCATCTAAACCAAATGTGCAACTGCACCCTTTGATACTTTGATGAAATGTCTCTTTCTCTGGCTACGTCAGGGTAAATGGTCCCAGTACCCCTCGCTGATCCTTTCCAACTGCCTCCTTCAACGCAACTGCTTTGTCAGCTGAACAGTGACCTGGACTGAGGAATTTACCTAAATGGAAAATATACCAACAAAGAAGTTTATTTTTAGTATGAGTCATCATCTCAATCTAGCTCATTACACGATTACGCTCCTATTGGCACAAATAAAGGGGAAAAACAAGGACAGAAATCAGCTGCCAGGGACTGCTTACACCAACACAGCTGCTAGAAAAAAAGTCTCAAGACCAATGTGTGGAGGAACAAATGTTTCAGCCACAGTTCACTGCTTCAGTATTAGACATGAGGCAGAGACTATGTGCCTAGAAGTCTGCACGCTTTCTCCCATCACATCAAAATGAGTTAGTAAGGAATTAACTATACCCTTGCCTTTTAAGGAGAAGCTAATATTTCAACATAAAAATTCATTTAGCCCAAATCAATCACGCATATTTTTAAAAACAGCACACCTTATCTCTCAAACCTTTCACACCAACTCTAAAAGCAAATGAACAAAGAATACCAGGAACATACAACTCGGTCATTTGTGACTTAAGGTAAATTGACTGGCCCAAATGATTACACTCCTTTCACTAGAATCCAGGCTGTTTTTATTAGTAATCATTCAAGATTGGGGATCTTCTGGGATTTTTCTTTGTGGTTTGTTTTCATTTGATTTTCTACTTCCTTCCTAGGATCAGATACAGGCTGTTCAATCATATGAATATGAAGCAAGTCTGTAGAGAAAGACCCTAGAGAGCATCATGTGGTCATCTAATCCTTCGGCAATTGTTATTTTATGCAAAACTACAATCTTTCATATCATCTGGGTAGAATATTATAAAATACTAAATTGAAAGCAAACTTAACTGTAGAACAGTACAAAGTTCACACACTAGTTGCTTTTAATTGTCTAGATCTGTTTTCACCCAAACTCATCATTTGTGCACAGTTAATATAATCACAAAAGGAGCTGCAACTCCAAAAATACACTGAATGACCAAAAGAAAAGAGTTCCAGTGTGCAGAAATATCAATAACCCTTTAAATTGATGCAGTTAACATTAGAAACTGAAATGTCTAACCTTCAAATATGCGATCCAGACGTTGCCGCTTCACTTTGTGTTTGTCCATTAGAGACATAAGAGTGGAAGCTCAAAGAACGTCTCCACACAGCTTGGTGATGCTCTTCAAGCCAGCCAGAAGTCAGAAATGTTTACTGCCTTTTATAAGCTTAATTTTACCTGTGAACAGAAAGATAAACTTCTTATACTTAAAAATACAGGTTTATTTTTCCCCCCACTTCTTTTCAGAAAGCTATCTGTATGTAATTCAAACAAGAAAACAGAAAGTTCTTAAAATCAGATGAGGTAACTTGGTATTTCACAACTGCCTTCTAAACATGTAGAGATACAAAGCAGGCAGCACAGCTCAAACAAGCCAGTATAAGCATAAACAAGAAATGCTCCAAGACAGCTGCTGGTTTCTGCCTTTTGACTCTCAAATACTTTTTTGACCTTTCACTAAACACACTGCCAGCTAAAGAAGGTATCTTGGGCAGGCACAGGTAGATGATTCCTGTAAAATGACAGAAATGTGTCCAACTGGAATTAAACTGGAAAGCCACATTTTGCATTGTAATTATCAAAGTGAAAGAAAATACTCTGTTCTCAACTTTTAAGCTTTCAACAATAAGAGTAAACCAGATACTTGCAAGTTAAAGGAAGCAATTCAAGTGGCACAGACACGAGGAAAAGCATCACAGTGACAACACAGAACGCCAACTTCCATATCAACCAAATGGCATTTACAGCAGGTTTATGCATGACTAGGCAAGCTCTTTGGCAGCAAATACAACTAAGCACTTTTCAGATACTGTGTAGCTGGGCAAGACAGCATCAGGGTATTGCAATAAGCAGTCTGCGTTTTAAGCCAAACCACTAAGAAGCAGGAAGGGGGGATGGGGAGAGAGAGAGAGAAAAGAAAAATCCCTCAACAAGAATCCAGTTGTAGTGGTAGGTTATAAAATACACACAACCAAGTGGCCAGGGTAAAACTAAGTATACAGATGCTCTAATCAAAGCACTGCTTTTTATCCTCCTTTAAATATCTGAATAGATTTTGAGAACCAAACTCAGCAAACGCTGTATTACAGGCAGAGTGCACATTAAAATGAGCCAAATAATCCACATCCCTGTTTCTTTTTATTCCTGCACAAGAGCTTTCAAAATCAGTGGATAGCATTAAATGGCCTTAACAAGTGACTGAATCTAGAAATCTGCTTGTTTCTTTCTAGAGGACAAAACCAAACATAGGCACATTTCATCAGCATATTATGAAGATTCATGCACTTCAAAAGAAATGACAAAGAAAAACATTTGGAGTATCAAGAAATGCACGTTTGTATTAAAATAGGTATCTATGCCAGCACGACCCTGCTTGGTGCATTTGGACTTCTAACAAAGTTCTTATCTTTGTGTTTATTTTCATTTTTAAATGGAGTTAATGTGAAATATTCATCATGCTTTTAACACTTTATTGAGTCTCATCCTCCTCTTTCCTTTCCCTCCACAGTTTTGGGGGTTTTTTTTTAATCCTCAAATTCAAGACTGTTCTGGTGATTCCAGCTGAATATAACATCCCATCATTAATGGGTATTTCCCATGAACAGGAAAAGAAAAAATGATGAAGAATGCAAAAGCCCCCCCACCCCCTTTTTTTCTCTTTAAAAACCTAAACGAATGCTACCATTTTTCAAATTTTCCATTACATTTCCCAACATCGATTATTCGTACAAAATACAACGTTCTTCAATTGTGAATGTGGCTCTGTTGTAAGATTGCATAAGCATTATATCAAATCTAACTTGCATTTTAAAATCTAACTTGCATTTTAAAACCCTAAAAGCTAGTTATGCAATCACCTGCCTTTGCTAAAGCCAACATCTCAAACTTGTGTAGAGAATCCACCCTAAATGAGACTTGAATTTATTTGCTTATCACTTCTGGTTTATAATCTACTTCCTTCAATAGTGACATAGAAAGACCTAGAGGATAAGAAATAGAAACCAGAATATAATGAACATTTTAAATATTAGTCTTGGTTTAAATTTTTATAGCTTATTTAACTTTATATCTTGTGGAAGCACATATGCCTGCTGGCCTTCTTGTGCTGTTTTGTTTATTCATTCAGCAAAAGATTTTTCCGCTGTAGTCTTTCTATGTACAAAGCTGGATGACAGATGTAAAAAAACCAGACCATCTGTAACTACTGACCTACCACTGAAAGTGTCACCAGATGTTTTCTGTCTACAGTAGCTTCAAAGCGTATCTTATAAATCAAATAGTTTTTTTCTTTTTAAATTATTTTTATTTCTTGTAAGTTATCATAAGTTAAAAAATATTTTTTAAGCAAAAAATTAAATTAACATGTTAACACAGCTCTAAATTTAACCCTCACATAGTTTCATTATACTTCATGCTCTAACACAAAGAGATGATAATATGGGAAGCACTTCCCAGCAAAACAAAAGCCTTATAATTACGGCAGCATTAGTTACTGCAATTACTAAACCACAACATGAATAATTGTATTTGAGAAACTGACTAAAAATACAAGCACACTGACTAATGATTCAAAAATCAGAACACAAAATACCAAATTGTATTTAAGATCAGACTTCTGTACTTCAATATTTTAAAATAAAGAATCCAATTGATTTAAGAATATATATACTGCTTACCATATATATCATGTATTAGCTACAAAGCCATTGGAGATATCATCAATGTACAGTACTTTTGAGCAAAATAAATTTTAGAATAAAATATACACAGTTGAAAACAATATAAGCATTTGTCCTTTCAGTTAAGCAGATGATTCCAGTGTTTGAAAATATTTTTAGAGACTATGCCTCTGGGTGTTGCCGTCTGGAACATTTAGCTCTTTCTTGAGAAAGGAAGAGCTTTACTCTTCCTGAAACTTCGAGATAAAAGGAAAAGGGAATCTCCAACAGTTTTTATAGTAGAGGAAGCTAATCTTACAGGCTAGAAGAGAATAAGTAAATATGTCAACTTTTATTTCAGTTTTCAAAACAGATAAGTGGTAATAGAGTAAAGGACAAACATAAGCTGCCAGGGTCTTCTCTCCAAAGGAGGATAATGAAGCAAACTAAGAATCTTTTTTTTTAAAGGCAAACTAGTAGGCTAATTATACACATACTTGTACGTTAAGACAAACTCCAAATTACAAGAGAATCTCTCCCATCAATCCAGAAAGGTTGAAGAGTGCTATGCAGGACGATTTCCTTTGCAACAGTCAAATGAGAGAATATTGCATGGACCATATCATGTTTCTATTAAATTCAAACAGGCAGGGAAAGCCTGCCAGAAAAAATGACAACTATATCCTGCATAGCCTCCAATTAGTCCGTCCACTCACAAAAAGATTCAGAGTAGAAACTCTTCTGAGCACAGACTTTCACCTATATAGCCAGGAACAGCAACAGGCTGATTTCTACCTTGGCCTCCCTCTCAGCTTCCTTTGCATGAAAGGATCTGTAGGCTGTCCCAAATCAGATCATACAGCATAAGAAATTCAAACCAGAAATTAAATTCTCAGAACAGACTGATAGATCATTAACTCATCAAGAATAAGGTCGTGAAGCTTCATGTTACCCTTGGGAATCTTGCTCCTCATTTAATTTAACTATTCCAATATATATGTTCTTTGGTCTGAAACCACATTGAATAATATTTTTTTTTCTACTATTAACTCTCAAAAGGTATAAAATAGAGCTATTGTAACAAAAAAGTAAGTTTATATTTCATATTTCATTGCTATCAGTTTTTGATGACAAATAAATTTCTTTTGATGACATTAAATTTCTTTCCTTCCCACCCAAATGGATAAGATCTCTATTTTCCATGACACCTTACAAGTGTCAAAAAGTCCATTCTGCAGAGCCCTGGTAGCAACAACTAAAGAAAATTAAAATGTTGTTCTTCTTTTTATAGATATTTTAATTATCCAAAATAACTAGATATTTTGCAGTAACTGTACATTTCAGACAGCAAAGAGGTTTATTTCAGATAGCAAATAGAACCTTCCTGCCATGGGCAGGGACATCTTTCACTAGAGCAGGTTGCTCAAAGCACCATCCAACCTGGCCTTCAATACTTCCAGGGATGGGGCATCCACAAGTTCCCTGGGCAACTGATGCAGCATCTCACCACCCCCACAGTCAAGAATTTCCTCCTTATATCCAAGTCAACCATACCTAGGGTTTCACAAAAAACTGTCACAGTCATTGGTGAGTGGGACAGCATGCTCACAGCAACTAGGGTGGCTCACCAAGCAGGATGATGCCTTCTGCAAAGACTACTGGTGCAACTGTATGACCACCAAATTGACACTAAGAATACCTTACCTCACATTTTTTCACCTGAACAGAAGAGAAACGAGTTTTTCTGGGTTATTGTTTTTGTTTGTTGTGGTGTTTTTTGGTTTTGTTTTGTTTGGCTTCTTGGGTTTTGATTGTTCTCTTTTTTTCTTTCTCCATCTCTCCCTGACATGGAAATTTTGAGCATCTCTTCAGAGAACTAACCAGAGGGACTTGCAGGATGCATGCCAGCTTCAGGGCTGGATGTCAGGTATTCCTAGCATTTGAGATATTCCATACCACGACTGGTTCACCAGCCTGTGCAGCTAAAAACAGAGCTCCAGAGTACAAATCTAAACCACACACTCTGGAATTCTGAAATCCATTTTACAGCTTTCACTCTTCCCAAAGCATGATGTAGCTTTTCTGCAAACCTAACTCAATGCACAACCCACAAATAAGAATTACCTACTCGACAACAATTATTGATGTTCCTGAGAAATCATGTTTCAGGTTTTCTCCTTTTTGTGGGGAAAATGACAGGTTATGACATATGCTGAAGAGAACTTAGACTGCAAGAAAGCTATTAGAAAGAAATGGAAATTTATCTAAGTGTCAAAATATTTCAAAGTATAGAATGTATCTTGTGTTTGACAAAAGAGAGGACAGAATCAAGCTGATAAAGAGCAGAAAGTAAAATGACACGTAAAAAAGCTAAGTCAGAGAAATTAGCTTACTGTTCAAATAAAAGCAAAGGTGCATTTACATAGTAAAAAAGTCAACTTTCTGAGGCTATGGCAAGAGATGGGCTCTAACTCTGAGAAAGGAAAAAAAATAAAGCTGTGATGTACAAGAGAAACATCCGCTTAAGATTTCTACAACTTGTAGAGGGAACATTTCTAGTGTCAGTAGCAGCTGTACCAGTTCTGTATAAAATAAATTTTGGTTCAGAGAATAGTGGTTCATAGTGGAAGTTTGGTGATACATCTTACTGAAGTTACAGTGTATTACACCTAACCATACAATATAACTTTCAGATTAATATTTGAACTTAATTTTTTTATTGTTTCTAAAGTTGAAAAATATTATTCAACAGTATTTATCACTAAGTGTTTGAAAAATGCCCAATTAAAAATAGAGGGGTACCCTCAGAGGATGAAAAGAAGAGGATAAAGACTTTTTTTTTTTTTTTCATATTTCTTCAAAATGAAAGAACACTGCTGCAACTACACGGGAAAATCCTATTCCGAAGTTCTGCAGGACATTATTTGTTTCTACATTTTGTTTCAGGCTGCTATCCTTTTCTGAAGATACTTTGAATTATTCTAAAAAATTCTGCAGTTTAAAACCATCACATCACTTTCTCTGTACTCAAAGCTACTCCTGCAAAGATTTAAGCTACATTTTAAAGCAAGGGTGATCCCAAGAGCAGAACAAAGAGATTAACTGCCAGAAGAAAAGGTATTAGGTAAGACTTTCTATGCAAAAATTGATGTTATTCCATCCTGTCTTACAAAAATTAATTCAGTATTAAGAAGAAAATATATAATTGTATTTGCCTGTTAGACAATTTATCTTGCCATTAAGTCTGGTTAAGCCACTTTGCCTTACCATTAGATGTCAGTAAAGTCTAAGAGAAACTGTACCGGGATCTTCAAGATCAATAAATTAATCATAAAAGTGAAGTTATTATTGAATTAGATGCCAAAAAGAATGTTAGGTACTATTCAGAAAAGGACTAAACCCCCAAACATTATAATGGCATTACTTAAATCTAAGATGCATCTGTCTCAAGAAAATAATAATAAAAAAAAAAAAAGATGGAGAACTAGAAAAAGTGCCAGGACAGGCAGTGAGTACAATCCAAGGCACAGAACATCTCACTGAAAATGTAGAAAATTACATGCACTGCTACTCTCCAGCCTGAAGAAGACATGATTGTGGGAATACATCAAATGCATATAAAATATGCACCATGTCTCAATTCGATTCTAGGGAGCACACAGTGAAGTAGTAAACCAGTGTATTAAAAACAAAGGAAGCTTTGTCACGGAGTATGTAATTAAACTGTAAAATCTGGTGTCGCGGGTATTGCGGATGCCAAAACTATAAGTGGTTCTTAAAAGGAAATTGACAAGGTTATGGAAAACCCACTTTATCAGTGGTCACTGATAAAAACAGCCACAATGCAAAGCCAGGTCAGAAATCCATAAGCTGGTAAATACCAAAGGCAAGAAAAACATCAGTTCACGCTTGTTTTATCTCATAGACCGCAATCGCTGGGCTATGTTATGCTGACCAAATGCCCCTTCAGCTTTGCACCCAACAATTGGCATGATAAGAGATGCTTCAAGAAGAGCAAGAGCAGAATAAACACAATACTTAAGCATCCACTAGTGATGACTCTCAGAGACAGGACAGATGGACCCGCAGTTCCTTCCAACACCTGGGCACATCTGACATTCTTCGGAAACACAGAGATACACCACAAAATGGGCTGATGCAGCCATGCAGAGAGTGAGGTCCACAACTCACAGGGATGCACAAAAAACATCCTAACACACATACTCACAGAAACGAGTTAGTACTATTATGCCTAAGAGATACTGCTGGAGTCATCAAACTGACACTCTCTCTAATACAGATAGCAAGAGACACCCAGAAAATTGCTATAATTAAGAAACTGCCAGGGCCATAGACTCCACCACAGCACATGGTAAGCTCTTCCAGCAACAAGTGTCTTTTATTACTAGCTGGTTTTGTTTAATTGCCAGTTAAAGTCATCAGATTTTCTTACAGCTTTGCCTGGCAGATGGAAGAACTCCCTGATGTTCTTTGTACAGGTACCTCTTGGGTTTCACCAAACTATCCCTTGATCTACTTGCAGAGGCTAAGCTCCTTGCTCATCTCCTAGAAAGTCATGTTTCTGATCCTAAACTGTGTCAAACCTTTGCATCCTTAAATTGAACAGCAAATCACCAAAGTACTGGTCTGCAAGTGCTGGGACAAGACATAGCCTTGCAGGAGCAGTTACACCAATATCCAATGCAGAACAACTTTTACTGCTCTCCTTTACAGTCCTCAGATGCATTCTGGGACCAGACCTAAGATGAAAAGATTTTGTTCAGCAGTTCGAAGTCACTTCTTTTTAGAGTGACTCTTTGCCCTGTGAGTACAGCTGACAGCCTCTCATTCTGTATTTATGACCTAAAATTTGAACACAGATTGATAAGAGTACAGCTTGTCAGAGCAAACTTGATTGTTCTGTGACACTTCCATCTCCTTTTTTCGGGGAGTCTACAGGTGCACAACCACAATGCAATGTTACATTTTACAGAACAAAATCAGCTTGCAAATGCTGTAAATTGTAGCTATATAAAAAAATATCTATTAGACTATCTGCTTGTCAAAACAGAAGATACTACAGATCTCTATAAAAATACTGAAAAGTATAATTATCAGATTGTTTCCCACTGTGGCTCCCTCACCACTGGGCTCCTGGAAACAGCCACCTAAGCCTCAAAGGCACCGCTGACCATCTTCCTGCAATCACAACTTTCATGCTCAACTAGAGAAATTGTTTATTTGGCCATTCTTTTCCCCACATCTGTGTTTCAATCTACATCTCCCAATATGACATTTCATGAAGAAATTTACAGCCAGCTATACTCCCATCTCATTCACAGTAATACAGCATTTTTACACCTTGCTAAATTCTATAAGCAAATTCAGTCACAATTACAGGAATTGTTTAAGTAGAAGATTAACACTAGTGGCTAAGATAATATCTTTTAACACAATTAAGTGTGGGAAAAAAACAAATTAAAAGTACAATTAGATACTCTCACGCATCTGAGACCAATTGACAATTGTATATGAGATATCGTAGCCAACATGAACATAACACTACTCATTTTCCAAACTGACTGTTTTGTCTACGTTCAGCATTTAAGATCATCTGCTCTTTATTCATTAGTAGGAAGGCAGAGGAAAGAACCTCAGTCACTACAGGCTGCTTCACTACGGAGTTCCATAAAATTTGCTTTCTAGGGAGATACAGGAGGTACAGCTCTTAAACTGGATTTTCCCTCTTCTGTTCACACGTAGGTAAGATGTAATCTCTGCCAAGAGAAAGGAAGGACCTTAAAAATTTAGGAATCACGTTCTTTACCTCTACATTCAAAAGCCACATTTAAAAGCTCTCGAATGTCACAGAGCAGCAGCTTGCTTGGTTTCTGAGATGCACTTCAGTGCATCTCAAGTGCATCAATGCACTTCAGTGTTTTACTTTTACTGTAACACAATTTTGAAATTTGCAGAGCAAACAGGTGGCTATGTTTTCATGCACTGAAATCATTAGGTAGGTGTTAGAAATCTTAGAAGGCTTCTTCACACTCATGTCAAGATCCAAAATTCCTACATGTACCAAAAACCTACCCCAGTAAGTTGATCCAAACACAACAAACTATTTTGGTTTATTCCAAAAAGTTTTTAGTGCAACTACATTCATCAGAGCATCTCAGTATCCTTCTGCAATATAACTGATGTAACTATAAAGTTTCACAGTTTATTTTCTCTCCTGTCTAGGAAGAGAGCAATACATGAGCCCCCTGTTTTTAGTTTCCTTATTTGAACATATATGCTGTTTTGGTTTTTGTTACAGAAGGAAGATCAAGCAAGAAGTGCACTTGGCAGCTGGTCTGGAAAGTGCTAATACTGTAATAGTCTTTAATGGAAATTCATTTCAGTCCTACACTACACTAGGAAATAAGATTTCCAGCCCATATTAACTTGAAGATTAGTTCCTCTTGATTAATTAGAATGCTGCTGTTATCTGCTTTCATAGCTGGAAACACTAGTATTTCACATCTTCCTTATGTTTGGAATTTCACAATACTTGCTGTCTTCTCACTACAACTTCCTCACCTCTCCCTCAATATGACTCCTGAACTCCAGGCTATTGCTCCCTCCTCTTTGTTCCGTCATGGTTTTTAGATACACTGCTAGGAGAGCATAGCTCAAAAAGCCCACCAAACTGTCAGGATTATCAGTTATCTGCAAGGAGATGCAAGAACTGAGTGAAACTCTGTTTCTCTGTTTAAATATGGAAGCCTGTATGGAAGCAACTCAGAAGTGGTTACTGATTGCCTCTTCCTCATTTTCACAGCATTAGCTTCTCCACTAAAATACTTGGAACTGTTTCAAAGTTCAATATTAGAACCTAAATAGCCGGATGATATTACCCTGTCTTCAGAAATCAAAGGAGACTAAAACCAAAAGCATCTTTGCAAATTCAAAACAAAGTTTAGAGACAACCCCAATGTTCCTTCTAAAGCAAGCACTAGGAGATGTTAGTATTACACTTCTACTAAGAGACAAAATGTTTTCCTTCCCAGTCTGTGCAGTATTTAATTGCAATGCTCTAACAAGAAAAAGGAAAAAATTACTTTCTAGCTCTGAAAATATATTTTATATTGCATGAAGGAGTGACCCATTCTATGTAAGGAATAATATCTGTCATACCTTCACAGAGATCTCGGAGTTGCCAAACCCCAACTGTCATCAACCATCATTCAGGCCAAAATAATCAGAGCAACTCAAAAATACATAAGTCAACAGTCACCAGACTAAGAGTGAAGAGCATTGTAACAAGAATTCATGGCTGAAGAGAGGTTGCAGCAACTTGACTAAACCATATCTGGAGTCCATGTGAAGAAAAAAAATTAAATGCAGTATGAGATCTCCTGAATTTTAATAAATAAATAAATAAGAAATAAATTAATAAAACCTAAAAACATCAGGATAGAGGCTTAGTCCTCAAAGCCTTTCACAGAAATACTCTGCTAGAAGTAAGAAGTGAAATAACCGTCAATAAATCCTACAGTGTCAAGTGCAGCAATATCACCAAAATTTTAATTTGCTTTCCTTCTTTTATCAGACACTCAGTACATTTTCTCAGAGGTTTCATACAGGAACATTACACAGATTGTCTCAATATCTTTCTCATCATCCTATTTGCTGCAATTAAGAGGTTAGTAACAAAGTATACTTAACCGTAAGCAATAAACAAAAGGTTTACAAATAGATGCAGCAACTACTTCATTCTTCAGCTAGTTGAGCTGCTGAAAACTGATGCAATTCCATCTTTGCCACCCCAAAAGTAAGGAGTAAGTGAGGCATTATTGTTCGACTACTTTCCTATGGATCTAGCTTGGAAAACTGTTGAGCACTATTTTAACATGACATATATGCAATTTTATAATAAGAATCAATGCAATTTTGTAAACAATAATTTTGTAATTTCTCACAATTGATGTTAAGTTTCTTGTTTCCAGTCCATGGTCAGTATAACTGCTCACATGCCTCTGACACTTTCATTCACCTGATCACAACTTTACCTGTATTTTGATCAATTACTGTATTTCACAAAATCACAGAATGTCAAGGACTGGAAGGGACCTCAAAAGATCATCCAGTCCAACCCCCCTGCCAAAGCAGGATCACCTAGACCAGATCACACAGGAGCACGTCCAGGCGGGTTTTGAATATCTCCAGAGGGGGAGACTCCACAACCCCCCTGGGCAGCCTGTTCCAGTGTCCGTCACCCTCACAGTGAAAAAGTTTCTCCTTATGTTTATGTGAAACTTCCCATGCCTCAGCTTCCACCCATTGCCCCATGTCCTGTCATCGGGCATCACCGAGAAGAGCCTGGCTCCATCCCCCTGGCACTCACCCTTTATATATTACAAACATTGATTAAATCACCCCTCAGTCATCTTCTCTCCAAGCTAAAAAGCCCCAGCATTCTCAATCTTTCCTCATAAGAGAGATGCTCCATTCCCTTAACCATCTTTGTGGCTCTGCACTGGACTCTCTCAAGCAATTCTATGTCCCTCTTGAACTGGGGGGCCCAGAATTGGACACAGTACTCCAGATGCAGCCTTACCAGGGCAGAGTAGAGGGGGAGGAGAACCTCTCTTGAACTACTAGCCACATCCCTTCTAATACACCCCAGAATGGCATTGGCCCTCTTGACCACAAGACCACATTGCTGGCTCATGGTCAGCCTCCCATCAACTAGGACCCCCCAGGTCCTTTTCCTGTTTGCTGCCTTCCAACAGGTCTGTCCCCAGCCTATACTGATACCTGGGGCTGTTCTCTCCCAGCTGCCAGACTCTACACTTGCCCTTGTTGAATTTCATCAAATTTCTTCCTGCCCAACCCTCCAGCCTGCCCAAGTCTCACTGAATGGCAGCACAGCCTGCTGGTGTGTCAGCCACTCCACCCAGCTTGGTGTCATCAGCAAACTTG